>PVIH01018412.1:5429-38682 GCA_004025045.1 Sigmodon hispidus | reverse complement strand
CTTTAGCCATCAGAGAAATGCAAATCAAAACAACTTTGAGATACCACCTAACACCTGTTAGATTGGCTAAGATAAAAGGCACAGATGACAGCCTATGTTGGAGAGGATGTGGATCAAGGGGAACACTCCTCCATTGTTGGTGGGAGTGTAAGCTTGTTCAGCCACTTTGGAATGCAATATGGTGGTTTCTCAGAAAATTAAGAATCAATCACCCCAAGGACCCAGCAATACCACTTCTGGGTGTATACCCTAAAGAGGCACATTCACACTCCAAAAGTATTAGCTCAACTATGTTCATGGCAGTATTATTTGTAATAGCAAGAACCTGGAAACAACCTAGATGTCCCTCAACTGAAGAATGGATTAGCAAACTGTGGTACATCTACACAATGGAATACTACTCAGCAGTAAGAAAAAATGATATCCTAAAATTTGCAGGCAAATGGATGGATTTGGCGAATATCCTCCTGAGCAAGGTATCATAATCTCAGAAAGATAAGCAGGGGATGTAATCACTCATTAGTGGTCTCTAAACAAACAAGATAAAAAGCCAAGCATGCCCAAGCTGCAAACCACAACCACTGAACAGCCTGGGATCAGAGATAACCTGGACTGACACTTCGGATCCCACTCCAACTATAGGAATACCTGACTCACTCTTGAGGGAGGGTGGCCAAAACTGGATTTGCCAGGAGTGGAGACTGATCCAAGCATTATTGAGTCAGTGGGACCATAGAACTGTCTGCTCCCTGCCCAGGGAGGGGATGGGGAGTTGTGGAGAAGAAAAAATGACCTGATGTGGTGGGAGGGGGAAGGGACCTTGAATAAGGATATACAGGGATGGAAAAAAAATTTAGAGGGAAAGCTGAACACAAAGTAAATATATGTGTAGCAATCTTAAAAAAAAAAAAAAGAAATCAAACCTGTTGTTTTATTATAATAGAGAAGAAAAGATGAGATTTCACTCTAGTTAAATAAAAACTATTTTCTGAAGGATATATTAACATATGGGCCACTAAGTAATTTCATCTAGAAAGTTAATTTATTGTGCCTTTTTTAGAACTGAGTTTACTTAGAAGCATATCTAAAAGGGCATCAAACAAGGTACAAATTAATTACAGATGGTACTTGACTTATAATATGGAGATGAGAACAGTAATTCTAAAAATTATCCAATGACAAATAATGCATAGGGTCATGTAAGAATTTTCTGGAATTTGAAGTAACTTCACTACTTAGGTACTGGGACCTAAATATACGCATACTTAATGGAAGATAGAAAATAAGTAGAAACTAGGCATACATACTTTTAATCTCAGCATACATCAGGAATAGATGGGAAGCTCTAAGGATCTGATAAGCCTGATGTATTAGTTACTTTTCTCTTGTTATAATAAAATGCCAAGACCTAGAGGAATTTTTATTTGGCTTACTATTCCAGAGGGAAAATACATAATGCCAGGGGAGGTGTGACTATAAGTAGTTTGGTCATGAAATGTAGAGATCATAGCCTAAGTGCAAATGTAAAGCAGAGAGTGAACCAGAAGTGGGGCAAGGCTATTCACTCTCCAAACCCAGTGTCAGAGATACATTTTACCTAGCAAGTCTGCTTCTTTGCAAACTTGATAATCTCCCCCCAAAAAAAGAATTCCCTCAATATGTGGATCATACCTAAGTCTTAGGAGAACATTTCTCACATTAACCACCGATATTCACTATCATTTACAGGCTAGCCTCAAACTTATAAAAGTCCTCCTACACCAACTTCTTCAATGCTGGAATGAGAGCTATGTGTTACCAAGCCTGGCTATTATTTTACTGGAATAAAATGATATCTAGATATATGAGAACCCTGCAACCTGCAGGGTTCGTATAAAATTGTGTGATAGAATAGTAGGAATAATATGAATAAAATACTGTCATAAATTATCAAAGTAAAAACAAATATGCAGTTCAAAGAAATAAAGACAAAGGGGGTGTTTGAGAAATCCATTTTTAAAATAAAAATAAAATTTTTAATTAAAAATAAAAATAGAATTAAAAACCTCAGACATATTTAATCAGATAAACAAAGAGCAAATATTGAAAGTAGTTAAGGGAATAATAAAGATTTAAAAGCTTATAAGAAAACTCAAAAGCTCAAATCATTTTATACTGATAAAAAGAATAAACATTTATAAAGTATTTATAGCTATCTAAATTTTTAAACTTAAAAAATACTTGTTTACTCATTGTTTTAGTTAGAAGGTTTTTCTGCTTTTGTTTGTTACTGTGATTAAATACCATGACCTAAAGCAATATAGGAGGAAAGAATGTATTCCTTCCTATAGCTTATAGATTCTCACCTGAGTAAATCAAGGTAGGAACTCAAGACAGGAATCTGGAGGTGAGAAGATAAGCTGAGACCATAGAGAAATGCTGCTTCATATCTTACTGTGCTACTGTGTTGGTGTATACACACACACACACACACACACACACACACACACACACACACACACATACACACATACACACTGCTTTTTGTAAGCAATCCAGAGCCATTCAGGGACGGTACTGTTCACGGTATGCTGGACTCTCCTTTCTTTCTTTTTTTTTGAATCAAACTTGGGTCCTCTACAAGAGCAACCAATACTCTTTTTTTTTAGAGAAAGTAAAATTTATTTATTTTTATACACACATTTTTAAATAGCTCCTTATGTTAACATATTTATTATTATTATGAATAAAGTCATATTTTTATATCAACCTTAATCAATAAAATATCTCCCAAATTTGCCTAGCAATCAGTTTATTGAAGCAGTTCCTCAACTAAGGTTCCCTCTTTTTGCTTCATTTTGGTTTGTACTAAACTGACTAAAACTTATAAGCACAGAGGTAATGACTTTTTTAAAAGAGTCTCAAGAGAGCCCTGGTCTTTAATGGTCTTTTAAAACTTCCTTTCTAAAAAGATAAATTTATACTCATTTAAGTATAAGAATTTTGAGAATGGCTATAGTCCATTTTACCATGAAAATCTAGAGATCCAATTTAAAGTTCTTCTCACAAGGGCTTAGTGTCTGGATTAAAGGATTCTCATCTAGGGGGAACAATGAAACCGGAGTTCCTTCAGGAATTCCTAGCCACTAAACCAAGAATGTTTTGGAAGAGCAGCTTTCATTTGTTCCTGCCTTAAGTCTGCCTAAGCAGTTTCCATCTTGTGTTCTCATTATTTCACTGTCTCAAGAGACAGTTCTAAGTACCACTTGGGGACTAGAAAGGATGATGACTCTGAACTCTCAGAACTAAGTGGGACTGAAATATGTGGCACTTTAGACATCTCTCCAAAGCCTATATAGGAGTCCCTGAAAGCACCTTAGTAATTTTATTTGTATAACAAAAATCAAAGATATATAGAGTAAAAGAAGTCTTTGACTTGTTCCTGGATGCATAGAAAAGATGAGAGAAGAGTTATGGAGAAGAGAAATTGGAGACCTTTGAGCAAAATAAATGAGTTTATTCCACCAGGAGCAGGGCAGTGGGGAGTTGTTAATATAAAAATTTAGCATTAGAGCTTTTTGCAGCTTCTTCTTCTTCTTCTTCTTCTTCTTCTTCTTCTTCTTCTTCTTCTTTCTCCTCCTCCTTTTTCTTGTCCTTCTTTTTCTTCTTTATTTATTTCATTTTTTGTTTTTAAATTTTTTATTGCAAGAACAAACATTATAACGAAAACAGCTGGGAAAGGAAAGTATATATTGGGATTATATATGAAGATCACAGTTCAAGAATATGGGAAATTAGATCAAAATTTTAAGAAAGATCTAGAAACAGAAACCACCAGAAAGGGCTACATGATGGATCAGTTACAGATCCATGAATAGCTAACTTTTTTATACACCCTAGGAAAATCTACCCAGAAAATTATGATGACTACACTGAAAGACTCTTTTTACAACTGTTAACAAATCAATCCTCACAGACCTGCTTACAGGCCAATGTAATCTATGAAACTCTCAATCAGAATTTTCTTCTCAGGTAATTGTTGGCTGTGTCAAGTTGATTACCAAGATTAACTTGAAAGCAAACCTTAGAGAGAAAGTAGTTAATCTAGAAGACAGCTGAAAATATAGGAATTGAATTAAAGTCTCTCAGCAGGCTCACAAGAACATCTATTCTTCATTTTTTTTTTCTGATCTCCAGACATAAGAGTGATGCTCCTCGGATTTGATTTCCAGTACTCTCAAAACTGTTGGAATGACAATGATCACAATGTGAGAGGCCTCATACGTGGCTTCTAGGAGGGGTTAAAAGATATTTAACCGTCATTTAATTTTTTTAAACTTTATTTATTTATTTATTTGCCTTGGTGTTTGCCTGGAACTGGAACTACAGACAGTTGTTAGCTGCCAAGTGGGTGCTGGGAATCGAACCCTGCTCCTCTGGAAGAGCAGACGGTACTCTTAACCGCTGAGCCATCTCTCCCCCCGTCATTTAATTTTTACATTAAAACAATAGTGGGCCCATCTTCCTCAGTTATGGTTCCCCTGTACGTAATACAATGGTAATATTGTTTCAGACTCATGATACTTACATTAAGAAATCATGTGTCTTATCAATAAAAAAGCTATTAAAGGAGAGATGGTTATTAAATAGCAATTTATATGGATGTAAATCTAATGTTTGGAGAATGTGATACCATGAACTGTTAAAAATTTCAATTACCATTCGTCACACTTTCCTTTTGGAGGTTTAAGGCCGTATAGTAGGCAAAACTATTTTTTTAATCTGTCAAAAATCAGTCAGGAATGAGTCTTCAGGGTCGCTTTATTTTCAGAGGATACTCTGGCTCATTTAGACATTCCTTTTTACTAAATGTTCTGTTTTAGATAAGAGATGGCCTTATTGACCATAGCTTCTCTTGAAAGTATTGGGGCTGTTTTCTTCTGTGATGATGCTTCTCCTTGCAGAATACACACAGATTAGAGATTACCAGGTATGGTTTTTATAGCCTCCTTGATCAAAAGAACAGGTTACTCATCAGAGCTGGAGAATATTTTAGAATGTTCCATAGTTCTCAATCACCTTGAAGAAATGGAGTCAAAATACTGTCTCTCTTATTCCCCTTGCTTACAATAATATTACCCTTCAGTTATGGGTAAATACCCAGAAGATTAAATTGTACTAGTTGGATACTTCTAACATTTGTGTAATATTTAAATAAAGCTTGGACAAAAACCCAGAACTTCTGAAGAAATCTCAATTATACATTTGTTTTTGTGCTTTTAATCTAGAACTTGTGCTAGCAAGAGCAGGTCATTAACTTAAGAAACCGTCATTGGTTTGAACTTTCACTTTGGATAATTTTGCATTTTATTTATGCATTGATAATATTAAAGTCTAAACTTTTTTATGCCTTGTATTACTTTTTCAGACTCTTGTGACTTATAGTTATTTTTGTTTGTTTTTTGTCTTTTCCACTTTGGAAAACAATCTATTTTCATCTTGAGATTGTCTTCTCATAAAGACATTCTACTTTATAAATTATTGTTTTATTTATACATTCTTATTACTTTTAAGATTTTTTTAAAGTGCTCACTGGTTTACTTTAGTTTTATTTTCTAACTTTGTAATTTTTATTATATGAGATTTCATATATGCATTTAATGAGCCTTAATCAAATCAATCCCCATCTTCACCTCTCTAATTATTTCATGTGTCTGTTCCAACATGTTCTGCTTATTTAAAATATATGTTCTTTTAAAACCCTGTATTCACTTAAGTGATGCTCCTAAGTGAACACAAGTATAGGATTATCTCCTGGAGCCTAGATAGCCTTTCAGGAACCATACTCATGAAGAAAACTGATTTCTCTTCCACTCAAAATTAACGGTAGCCAATATCACCTCAGGGATTTGACTTAATGAAGACGTTTCTCTGCCAATGCTGAGGTTTTTGGCTGACTTTATCTTGTACAGGTCTTAATCAAGCATTCAAAGTTACTTTAATCCATGTGTGCTGTAGCTGCATGTTTCAGGATGTTTGATCACACAGTAAAAACCTGATACTGTGTTAATAAATTTAACCTTGAATGAGGAAGCAATGCCAGCAACTAGTTGACAGAAATTAGTTATACAGAATATGAAGAAGCTAAAAAGAAGGGCATAGAAATGAAAAGGAAGGAGTAGGAGAGTCTTAGATTTTCATGCTCATTTTTTTTTTATTTGAAACAGCTGAAGAAATACTGTCTTGTTCAGTTTCTGACCAAGATTTTATTGGTAAACAGAACTTTAGAGATGTAGTTATAAACAATATTTTCCCTCTCTTGCACAGTCCAAGAGGCCTGTAAGCCAGCATCACAACTTCTTCTTCCCCTATTCCTCCCATCAATCCCTGCAGCCACTTTTAAGGGGATTGTATTCTGTTCCATTGTAAATAATTGTCCTTGCCTACTGGTTTAACAAAAATGCTGATTGGCCAAAAGCAGACAGAAAGTGTGGGTGGGCCTACCAGACTAAGAAAACTCTAGGAACATCTCAGAGACTCCAGAGAGCTGCCACAAACGCTGCAGATGCCAGGAGATGGCATACAGGAAAGAAGCTAAAATGGTGCTCTAAGAGAAGGTACTGAGCGACATGGCAGAACAGGATAAGATTAATGGGTTTCTTTAACGGTAAAGAGTTAGCAAGGTATACGACTGGGCCCTAGGTCAGTCAGTGTAAAATTAATATAAGCCAGTATGTGATTATTTGGGCTTAAGCAGCAGTGGGGCTGAGAGTGGGACAAAATCTCTGGTCTATACTAGAAAGTCTGGAGTAGAAACTTATTTAAATAGCCACTCTTTGGGTGGTTTCTTCCACCATGGTCTTGCTCTAAGCAGCTCCTGTATTGGCTTTCTATATAGTGGCCCCCTGTAGGTACATTTCTGGCCAGTGAGGCCTGTGCTGCTGCTGCTGCTGCTGTTGCAACCTGCAGCCCTCAGAATCTCACAGTCCCACCACATCTAGCATAGCAGACTTGGTAAGATACCCTAGATGTCCTTAAACAGAAGTTTAAGCAATAATATAAAAGAATACTCTTTCCCATGTTAAAAGTAGGCAATACAACAGTGTCTACAAGTTAAGACAAGGTATGGTGCTATTAAGAATGGCTTGGAAATGTAAAAAATTAAATGAAGGGATAACTGACTTAGCTGGCATTGATATAATACTAATTATAATTACTATCCACTTGGGAAATTATATTTCATCCTAAAAAACTGTGCCAAATATGAAAATTTGTTAAGATACAAGTCTTGTAAAACTTGAGATACAGGCTTAGAAAGACTTCCTACTAATAATATGTAAGCTTTAGAGATACTACTGATAAGGTACAAGCCTTAGATATACTTACAAATGAAAATAAAAAAAATACACAGACATAAAGAAAGTAATTCAGATGAGAACATGCTGCATCACTATATGGTGAAGCTGAAGTGGGGGAGGGCCAAGGTTATTACAAAACTAAACTTAGTTTATTTTTTCCTACACAAGAATGACTAGAAGACATTAGCTATGCCTGAGGTTAAACAGAAGTTAAATTGCCTATTGTAGAAATATTAGATTGTAGGATATTTAAAGAAGCAAGAGAATCTTAGGCCCTGTATTTACCTGATGTGAAGAAGATGGGAAATTCAGAACAGAATTATCCTGTAACCCTGGAAAGATTTAGCTACAGCAACAATGGGAGTTTGTCCTCAGTTACAATGGTGAACATGACTGACAGAGAAAGATAGGCTAATGAAACAATGAAATAGTACTAGAGGTATTAATATTTCCCAAGATCAGTATCTAGATAAAGGCCTATATGTTGATTTTCAAAGACAGTGTAATTTTGATGATCATGGCCTAATATTTAATAGCCTTCAATGTTTAGAATAAGGTTGAAGAGTAAGAAAGAATACTCAGACATTTATTAAAAATATACAAGGCTCAAAGAAGTCTTAAGTAATTTTTTACAAAGATTGATCTCACCTGTAAATATAATATTTAGTATCAGATCTAAAAGTCAGAAAATGTCAATTGAATTTTTTGTATATAAACTAAGGACAGACTTGTCATGGGAAAATGTCTTAGGGGATGATTCTCAGATGCTAATATCAAATTCAGTCCAATCATTTTCCAAAATTTTCTGGAAAGTCCATAAAACAAGTGTTTTGGGAAACTTTTATAAATTATTAAAACCAAAGCTAAAAATACAAATAAATGGCTTTGTGGTTTAAGATATACTAGACACAGGCACAAATGTAGAAATTATTTCTCTAAAATCCTGGTTTTCAGATTGCCCTCTTCAAGACATAAATGTATAGTTTCTAGGGATTGGAAATTCAACTCAGGTTAAACAAACTACAATGTAGGTTACATATATAGCACCCAAAGAACAAATGGGGAAATTAAATACATATGTGGCAAAGAGCAATGTAATTATTGGAGATGATTTGTTGTAACAATAAAAAGCACAGATTAACATTCTTCTAATCTTAGAAAAAAACATGAACTGAAGTATGCTTCTGAGAAAAATATTAAAAGGCATTATCAAGAACACTAACCATTCATGTAGTATACAAGCAGGGCACAATAGCTCATGGTCTTTCAAGAATACCCTAAAGATACTCATTCACACCCCAAAAGCATTAGCTCAACTATGTTTATAGCACCATTATTTGTAATAGCAAGAACCTGGAAATAACCTAGAGGCACCTCAACTGAAGAATGGATTAACAGACTGTGGTTCATCTACACAATGGAATACTACTCAGCAGTAAGAAAAAATAATACCCTAAAATTTGCAGACAAATGAATGGATTTGGAGAATATGTTCCTGGTCGAGGTTTCATGAACCCAAAAAGATAAGCAGAGGATGTACTCACTCATTAGTGGACTTAAAAAAATATTGTACACAAGAGCTCAAGGCTAGCACATAGCTAAATGACACAATGCTTCACTTCTGCATTGATGGCCTCTGGCAGGGGTGTGGGTGAGTATGGATATATATTAAATATTTAATAAATCCTGGGATATCAGAGAGACCACACAGTCAAATGCTAGACAGACAGCTCAGGAAATCCTTGATCCTTGAATACATGGATAAACAACTGAGTCACTCGTATACCTTTAATCCCAGCACAGGGAAAGCAGAGAGTGATGACCAACATCCTTTATCCTGTAACTCCAGAGACAGAACTTCTTTTGTTTCTGTGAGTTCAAGGCTACATGCCTTTAATCATAATCTGGATAGGATAGGGTATATAAGGGACATAGAAATCAGGAAGAAACAGAAGCAACTGACAGAAGTGACAGGCAGAAGAGACCAGAAGTGATGCTGAGAAGGTTGAAAGACAATTTGATGAGAACTGACTGTGGTGCTTGCTCTCTCTGATATTTCAGCCTTCCCCTGGTATTTGGCTCTGTGTCTCATTTATACAACCGAAATTCATGCTACTGTTGAGAATGGTCTTGTTTTCTTTAAGGGGCTGGCCACAGGGTGTTTAATTATGTTCCAGTAACTAAATGAGCAAGAAGCATGAATGGGCATTATTGCAACTGAGAAGATCATAAGAGTGGGTATGAGACTGAGAAAATTGATAACTGAGTTTGATGGGGTGCATGATGTAAAATAACCAAATAGTAAATAAAAAAAAGAAAAATACCAACAGTCCTATTTTTAAAATGGTTAACTGAAAAAAATCTACCTGGGCCGAACAATAAATTTTGACAGAAAAGTTACATGCCTTAGAATAGCTGGATCAAGAAGAGCTAAATGTTCAACATATTCAAAAACTGGCAAGTTTTTGAAATTCTCCTTTATTCACCATTAAAAAGGAATATGGAAAATAAAGAATGTTAACAGGTTATAGATCCATAAATAATATGATTTTAGTAAATAGACTCTTTACAGTCTGGAATTGCCTTGTCATCTCTATCACCTAAAGAATGCTCTGTTACAGTGTTTGATTTAAAAACTGCCTTTGAAACTATACTTTTACAAAAAAAGGACAGAGAAAATGTTGTCTTCATAATACCTAAATTTAATAATGTACAGCCTGTTAAAAGGTGCCATTGAAAAATTCTTTCAAAGAAATATTGAACAGTCCCTCTTATGCGAATATTTTATATAACAGCCATTAGAAATAAATAACCCTGTTTCTATAATCTAGGCCTCAGGTCCCAACCTGTGGATCTCCACACTCGCCCATTTCTGCCCAAATAAGAAACAAACATAAAAATCTCCTGTAGGCATACTGTGCAATCTACAAGACCCACTCCTTCCCCCAAACCCACCCATCACCCTGCGACCTCAGCAGGTCCCAAAGAACCAGAATTAGTTAGCCCCTATTGGACCAAGAACATCTTCCTGCAACAGAAAATACTTCAAATTCAAGTAGACAAAGAACTCAGATTGGATCAAAAGAGGCTCCCTGAGACACAACCAGAATCAGAGCAGATTGGACCAAGATCAGCTTCCCAAGACACAGAAAGATTCTACACCTGTTTAAGGAAGAGATGAGTAGATAACAATGCAAGAATACATATAACAACATGAAGAACAATATGGCACCACCATAATTTAGTAGTTCTACAGTATGAACATTCCAATAAAGAAGAACCAGAGAAAAATGACTTTAAAATAACTTTATGAAGATGATAGAAGGCTTTAAGGAAAAACTAAAAAAAAAAAAAAAAAAAAAAAAAAAAAAAAAAAAAAAAAAAAAAAAAAAAAAAAAAAAAAAAAAAAAAAAAAAAAAAAAAAAAAAAGACAAACAAAAAATTAGAAGAAATCCTAGCCAGGGATATTGTTGCTCTCCTTGGGGAATTGGTGAGGGTATGGAATGGAGGGAGGTTGAGGGAGAAGGGAAAAGAGGGTAAGCAGTGATAGATACTGAATTTTTTTTAAAATCAAATATATTGTAAAGAAGAAGGAGGAGGAAGAAGCAGAACCCCTGGCTAATGACAATGTATAGTGCATAGTATTTTAGTCAACCCAACATAGTCAAGAGTCATTAGGGAAGGGAAGATCTCAACTGAGAAAATGACCCCACTTGACTTGCAAGGTGAGACTACAGTACATTTTCTTGATTGATCATTTACATAGTAGGGCCCAGCTTACTGTGGTGGTTGCATCCCTGGGGTGATGGTTTTTGATACTATAAGAAAACAGTAAAAGCAAGCCAATAAATAATGTTTCTCTATGGATCTGGCTACAGTTTCTGCCTTGAGTTTTTGTCCTGACTTCCTTGATTAATCGGCTTAAGCTTCTAGATGAAATGAACCTTTTTTTTTTTAAAAAAAAAAAAAAAAAAAAAGTTGAACAAATCAATAGATCTCTCAAGAAAACCAAGCAAAAGCAAGCAAACAGATGAAAGAAGCAGTACAAAACTTAAAAATTAAATCGAAGCAATCAAGAAGACACAAAAGAGGGAATTCTAGAAATGCAAAATTTGAGTAAACTAACAGGAAGTACAGATGCGAGCATCATCAACTAAAGCTGGAAGAGGGAACTTTATAGCACCAAGCACCTACATAACATATTTGGAGAAATCTTACACAAGCATCTTAACAGCTCCCTGAAAACTTAGTAACAAAAAAGAAGCAAACTTACCCACGAGGAGTAGATGGCAGGAAATAATCAAACTAGAGGCTGAAAATCATTAATATTGAAACAAAAAGTCAATACAAAGAATTGTGAAAACTTTTTAAATAAAGAGTTGATTCTTTGAGAAAAGCAACAAGATAGAAAAGCCCTTATTCAAAATAGCCAAAAGGCATGGACAAAATATCCAAATTAACAAAATTAGAAATGAAAATGGGGACATAACAAGTGCCACCAAAAAAATCCAGAGAATTCTTAGATCATACTTCAAAATTCTGTACTCCACATAAGTGTAAAGCCTCAAATATTTAGCAAGTTTCTAAATGGGTACCCTTTATCAAATTTAATCAAGACTAGATAAACCACTTAAATAAATTATAACTCCTAAAAAAATTAAAGCAGTTATTAAAAAGTCCCCTCTCCCAAAAAAGAAGCCCAAGGTCAGATGGTTTCAATGCAAAAATTAATTATACCACAATTTCTGAGATAATTTAATACCAATACTTCTCAAATTATTCCACAGAATTAAAACAGAAGAAATACTGTCAAACTTTTTTTATGAGACTATCATCACCCTGATACACAAACCACACAATGACACACACAACAACAACAACAAAAAGAATTACAAACAAATTTCCCTCATGAATATTGACATAAAAATACTCAATAAAATACTGGTAAATTGAATCCAAGAACATATAAAAAATTATCCACCATTATCAAGCATCATCCCAGAGAGTCTCTGATGGTTCAACAAAAGAAAACCAATGTTATCACCATATAAACAAAATTAAAAAAAATATGATCATGTCATTAGAAGCTGGAAAGGCTTTTAATAAAATTTAACATCCCTTCATGATAAAGGTTTTTGAGATCAGGGATACAAAGAACATACCTAAATATAATTAAGGCAATATACAGCAAACCTACATCCTACATCAAACTAAGTGGAGAAAACCTAAAAGCCATCCCTGTAAAATCCAGGAAAAAGACAAGGATGTCTAAACTCTGCATTAC
Organism: Sigmodon hispidus; assembly: GCA_004025045.1. Taxonomy (NCBI): domain Eukaryota; kingdom Metazoa; phylum Chordata; class Mammalia; order Rodentia; family Cricetidae; genus Sigmodon; species Sigmodon hispidus. The sequence goes on along the minus strand of PVIH01018412.1, from coordinate 26,061 downwards.
TATTCCAAATAGTACTTGAAGTTTTACCTAGAGCAATAAGACAACAAAAGGAGATCAAGGAAATACAAATTGGAAATAAAGAAATCAAATTTTTGCTATTTACAAATGATATGATCAAATACATAAATCACCCCAAAAATTCTACCAGAAAAATCCTATGGCTGATAACAACCTTCAGCAATGTGGCAGAATACAAGATTCACTAAAATAATAATAATAATAATAATAATAGCCTTTTTATACACAAAAGGTAAATAGGTTGAAAAAGAAATCAGGGAAAAATCATCCTTTACAATAGCCACAAATACCATAAAATATCTTGGAGTAACTCTAACCCAAAAAGTGAAATACTAATATAAAAAGAACTTGAAGAAATAAATTTAAGAAGATAGAAGTTCTTCTTAAATATTTCCTACAAACCATTTCCTTGAGTTCATAATCTGACAGGATATGTTTGAGCTACAATCTAGATATGATTCAAACATAGTAAGTGCTAGGATGAAGTTCCATTTTAAAAGCCTATCAGTCAGGATCCATAGATTAGGAATGCCACACTGTAATTTATTACATGCAACTTGTATTAAAGTTTATACAATCACATAAAACAATAACCATCACAAAACTAAAAATAACTGTGGAACAAAGCAGGAACAATCCAAATAAGCAGGCATCAAGCCCCAGTAGACCAATGTATCCTGCCTATTGCCCAAGTAGCCTTGCTGATACTATTAATGACTACTGGAGATGCTTCACTATCAGGGCAGTGACTTGCTGACATTGTACAGTTTCTCACTGAGTTCATGTGTTTCCTGTAGCTGTCTATTGGCTGCTGCAAATAGTTCTTATGAGCCGCCCAGGAGCAGATCTGCCAACATGCTAACTCCCTTTTGCAGCTGGCAGACTGGAGAAAATTGAAGTTTCCTTTAAAATCCAATTTTACATCAAAATTTTAAAATCAAAAGAACCCATCATGGAGATCTGATATTACTTCATCCATCTCATAAAAAAAATACATTGATCTTATCTCATGGAAATAGAGACACTGAGAACACACTATTTAATATTAGCTACAGTTATTTCTTTGTTGTTGTAGTTATCTGTTTTGCATGTTACTTAGGTTAGCCTGTAGATGGCAGAAGATAGCACGGGGACAGGAGAAAGAGCAGTGTAGTTCTTTGCTACTGTAACTCTTCTCAGCCTTCCTTTCTGCTCTCCTGTCTTCCCACAAATATGATCTCCTGTCCCCTATGCTTCAGAGGGAGGTGCATCAGGAACAATAAGAAGAAGAAGAGGAAGAAGAAGAAGAGGAAGAGGAAGGAGAAGGAGAAGGAGAAGGAGAAGGAGAAGAAGAAGAAGAAGAAGAAGAAGAAGAAGAAGAAGAAGAAGAAGAAGAAGAAGAAGAAGAAGAAGAAGAAGAAGAGAATCTTTTACCCAGGGAAAGAAGAGAGACTTGAAGTTGGCACTATTTACTTCCCACTATGTAGTCATCTGTCAGTCAGACACATACATAAAGTAAAAGAAAGGCATGTGTATTCATATGCCCAAGAAAGACAGGGTACAGAAAACTAGAAGATTAAAAAAAAAAAACAAAACGAAAACCTTTTACTCTTCTCCCAGGGAGGTAAAGCAATAAAGCATATTGCTTAGCAGCCTGACAATGAGAAAGAGCGAACAATCCCCGCAACTGAAACACTGGGAATCTGAACCAGAATAGCCCAAGATCATGAAGCATGGACATGTCTTTTGTCCAAAAGAAGCAAACATATTTAGAGTCCTACCTGGATCATTATATTATATCATAAACTGCAGAAAGCCCCACCTGTTGTGACACATGTTACTGGGAAATTAGTTTGACAATATTCCAGAATGTACAGTCATTCTGTCATCCACTTTAGGCTCAAGTGAATAAGCTGCAACCACTGTTCTGCAAGAATTCTTTCTGTATATTTTCTTCCATTCTACTTACCAGTTGAGTTTCAGAGTTGATATTGTAGTACTAGTTGTTGTTGGTTGCAGTGGTGATGGTGGCGATGTATGTATGTGGAACAGAACGCACCAAAGTTTTTATAAATAGTATGCCTCTTTTTGTTTCATCAACAATATTTAAGAGCCATAGTTTCTCAGGATAAATGCAAATATTAAAAATTATCTATTTTAGTCATTCTAATGAATGGGCCTGACTTGGAGTTTCAAAGGAAATAACCACATCTGATCAGGAAACTCAGCTTGAGTCACAGTGTGACCTCAGATGCTTCTGGAATCCTGGATACAGTGCTTCAACCCCAGGTTCTGAGTAGCTACATCTAAGGTAGAGCTTCAATACATACACATGAGCAATTCCCAGATGATCTTGCATCACACATACTTCTGAGAGTTTCTACAAGAGCATTTAAAATATGATTAATCTTAACTAGATAAGTGATGAAACAGATCCTTTCTCTGTTATGAGTGGGTCTCCTTCATAAAGGTGAGAATTCAAATGGAAAAAAAAATAATCAAAAACCTGAATCTATGAGTGAAAAAGAGTTTCATTTGCCTCACACTACTTTCAAGCTGAGTCATGAGCTTTTATTTGCTTTCACAATCATACTGCAACATCAGCCCTTTCTGGCTGTAAAACAAGTCAGCATTCAGAATGGCAGTTACCCTGTCATATTCCCTCAGCTCCCTCAGATTCTGCCACCTCAATTGCAGTTCTAGGATTCCTAAAGTTTCAAAATCACATGAGCCAAACAATTTCTCTCTCTCTCTCTCTCTCTCTCTCTCTCTCTCTCTCTCTCTCTCTCTCTCTCTCTTTCTCTCTCCACATGATATGATGACATGAGGATTATATTCTTAAGAGAGTATAGAAAATTTTTGTGGGTGACACAGACTGCAAGTGTTAATTCCCTGTGTAAAATAACATGGTTCCTGCATGTAGCTCATATAGAAACCTAAATTTCTGCTACAATGTAAGAACTTGAAAAATATTTACTGCATTTGCTGTTAAAAGACAAGAAAAACTATATACATTTTGTTTTGAATATTATTGATATGTCAGTTTTCAATTTTCCATGGAATTATCAATGGATATAAAATTAAATTATATATTTATACATACAATGCACATTTGCACACACAAATACATAAGAGTCACTATATGCCTCCCCACTACAAGATAACCCACCTTTTTGCTGTTCTCTTTGGAGAATTCTAGCTGATGTGACTCTACTATGGGAAATGGTACCTGTTTATAATGGATATTCATGTGTTGAGTATAAGCAAGAATAATATTGAAAGAAAGAAACATTTGTTAAAAATTTAATTCTGAAGCAAAGTTAGCAGAGTCAAGACTTGGAAACTCAAGGTCTTTGAGACTCTGTGAAGATATCTCATTCACCCCGCTTCTTGGCTCTTGGTAAAGAAATCAAAACAGCCATTCACAGAATGTATTTGTCATCCCAGCTGTATTTGTGGGATTCTTTTTTTTTTTTTTTAAGCACAGAATGGCTTCCTCTTCTTACCCAGGCTTCTTCCCAGCAATAGCTTTGGCTCCTTTGAAAGGAGTGCTGATTAGGTGCACAGCTGTGAGCAGGCTCAACTCTACCCTCCTCCTCTGGTCCCTCTCATCTCTTTTGTTCCTCACTGCCTCTCAGGCTGGCCTTCCTTTTGTAAAACTGGCTATGTTGTCCTACCTTAATAGTTCTGTCTTTCCCACTGCTCTTGAGATATTTACAGGCCAACTCTGACCTTCTTCATATCTGAGTCCTCAGTGTCTCTGCATTTAACAATTTTGTCTGGCAGATTGTGCCTGTACAGTGGATGCCAGAATAACATTATAAGTATGATGACAACTAAATACCAGAGATGCAGTGTATACCTAGTCATTCTGTTTGAAGAAGGATGAAAGTGGGGATGAGCAAGTATATTACTAACTAAATCAAGACAAAGAAGCTGTTACTTCTCAGATTTAAAACTAAATCAAAGTAAGTCAGAATCGCAGTTACTGTAATCTTACACTGTAGTCAGAAAGTATCTCTTGTTTTTAAATCATATTTCCTTCATTGGAGATTTGGAAGTATCAAAATGGTGAAAATTAATTCCCTACAAAGAAGCTCTAGAAAATACTTCAATGATAACAATTATTATCTGGTCATTTTTATTATATTTTATTGTAAGTAAAATATTTGATTTGCTCTCTCTGAGCAATACATACTCCAGCCTACTTGGGTGATGTTGAAAGTTCGGGTTGGTGAATTTGGATACTTCTAATTGCAGAGAGAGATTTACAGTTCAACCAACATCATATGAAGTTTTTCATCTTGTGATTCCTAATGTGAAATTGCCTTCATTAGAGGAGAAGTGAGACAGGAGGCCCTTTGGTATGAATGTGACAAGAGAAGTTCTTTCTACGCTGTAGATGAATTGCGGCACTGTAACACTACTGTGAGAGTCTTTAAGAAATTTTCACCTCAGCAGCTCTGCATTAGATATGTACCGGACACATGACAGGTAGTAATGGTCCCCAAAGAGCATGGAAATTCATGTTCCATGCATCTTCATTTCCACCTGGTTAACCAGGAGCCATCTAATTAATTTCAGCCATCACATATGGCTTAATACTTCCCAAGGAAATGTTTCATGATGCAGAATTCCTAATAACTGTCATTACCTCATGGAAAACATGGTATGCCTTATATATCTGTTATCCATGTATTGAAAATCCCTGTACATCATTAAGGATGCTTAAGAGGCTAGTTTTCCTTGTTGTTCTGTGTAGTAAACAATGATTTGCTAGATTAGATATAGCAGCTCAGAAGGCAAAAAATAAGCACCTGGTTTGAATGTTAATGTATATATCTGAGGACAGATTTTAGGCATCCACTGGTAAAGTTTGACCCATGAGTAACATAATGAGACTTTTAAGTGGCCATGAGATACACACTCTGAATCTTAGTTCTTCATCTGGGCACTAAGTAACTTAGAAACAGCTTTCTAAATGCCTTTCACTCTGGATTCTACCTGAAGTGCTTTTACTTTGTGCCCCTAGAGCTTGTTTTCAACAACTGCAACTCCTAAAAGGCTTTTAACATTTGGATATAAATTTAGCTGCTTGCTATAAAAATAGGCCCCACCTAAAACTTTAAGAAACTTTTAATTGTATTCACATAACACTGAAGACAAATTCAGCACATTTTATGATGTGGCTGCATCCTTTCTATTGAGAAATATCCTGCTTTGGAAGCCTGTCCCTGCCTTTTCTCATACTAGTACCTTCCAAGTCACTCTCATCCCATCTGTAATATATTATTTTTTATTTTCCATCATATTAAGCCTAGCAGAGAAATTTTCTTTACATATACAAAGGTCTGCTCTCTCTCTTTCTCTCTCTCTCTCTCTCTCTCTATATATATATATATATATATATACATACATATATATTATATATATGTATTTCTGTGTTTTTGTTGTTAATGTTGTTCTTTATTTGTTTATGTAATCAACCAGCACCTCTCATACCAACTTGGAGCTTATGATTAAATTTGCTTACATTGTGTCTTGGCCATCCATCATTGCAATCTCCTGTGATGAAACTGTTAATTAGGCTATTCAATAAGTTACCATGGACTGGTTGACTAAGTGAACATGTGCTAAATAGTTTAAAACATTCATGCTATAGAGCTTGAATATCTTTACATGAACGATCAAAGCCTAAATATTACAAAACTTAAAATATTATAGTGTTAGAACAACGTTACAGATGGAAAATTTCACACATAACCCATAGTGGTATTCAAATTAAAGAGGAACTAAAAGTACTAAATACAGGTACTTTTAGGCTCTGGTAATAATAATGTTTATGTGAAATATAAATAAATTTATTTTTGAGTTTGTGTTTCATTACTAAATATTTCATTGTATGTGTAAATGTCTGCCAGCAAGAGAAAATATTATATAAAAATGCATTTAGTCTAAAGAATTTGTATTAGTTCATTGAAAAAAATGAAGAAAATGCATTTTGCTGCCCTTTACTTTCTTCTAATCCTGACTCCTCCTAGAATCACACTGCCTTCTTAACTCCAGTAACTTCATGTATTTTTATATTTAAGAAGTCCAATTTGTGCTGCCTATATACTCCTGGGTATAGGGTCATCCAATGGAGTGTGTACAACCTACCAAGAGCTACACCCTTAAAGAAAACTGATTTATCTCAGAAACTATCGACAGTCCATAGGTCCAATAAGGCAGACACTGGTGCTCATGTGGTCTTATTTACTCTTGAGAGCAACTGTCTCTCATACCAAGTAACTAAATACACACACACACACACACACACACACATACACATGCACACACACTTTTCACATGCACACACATAGCATATATATATATATATATATATATATATATATGAAGAGAGAGAGAGGGAGAGACAGAGAGAGGGAGAGACAGAGAGACTTGTAAATATAGATTTCCATATAGCTTCCTCAAATATTCTTGGTGTTATTCCTCTTCCTACCCTATCTAACCTCTTTCCACTTAACCTAGAGACTCATCTACCCACATCTAGGCCCATTTCCCCTTCATATCACATGAATTTGACAGGCCATCTTTTAACACTTTATCCTTCTTCCAAATGGCCTCTTTGTAGATTTCTACATTCTACAAATATTCCAAATTAAGCATACAAATGTCATGCTTGGATTCACATATAAGTATGACTATATGGCAGTTGAATTTTGGAGTCTGAGTTATATTGTTTCTAATTTTGTCCATTTACTAAAAATTTAAGTTTCACATATCATTAGAGTTCACTACAATGTTGTGCATAGGTACAACATTTTGATTTTTCTATTAATTTATTGATGGATATCTAGGCTGCTAGCAATTACTTGCTCTTATGTATAGAACAGCAAAACCATGAATCATTGCAAGCCCCAGAAAATATATATTAGGAACTCAGCTATCATGAGAAGACTGACCCATTCGAACCAAGTAAGTGTTCTGGTTGAGGTAAAGCAAAATACAAGGCATTTTGTTTCTACTGCTTTTAAATGTATTAGCTGTTTCCTGTAGTAAATTTTTTTTTTTTTTGTGTGTGTGTGTGTGTGTGTGTGTGTGTGTGTGTGTGTGTGTAATTATAGTTTTCCCATCTGTTACTACCTTGGGATTCATTTCCCAAGAACTTCTTGCACTGTGATTGATCATTTATTTACCACATATATCTGTGGGTGGTCAGAACGATGACTTTTTATTTTACTTTATAATTTTGACATATAGAATAAATATTAAAATTTGCTTCATAGACAGATCTATTGTCCCACAAGACTGTAGACATTTACAGCCTGTTTTGTTCCTTTTTCTCAGAATAACACAAACTGTACATCTTTATTTCATCTTTACCTCAGTAAAAGTTCAAAATAAACTAAAGGCCTTTGTGAATAGATCATAATTTTAAATTTTACAGTTATGCACAAGGTCAGAGTTGCGGGTGTCTACTAAAATAGCTGACACAAAACACCCTTATAAAAATTTGTATGTTGTCTTGGAGTCTTGTGTTGCTAGGAGGAACATTGCCCAGACTGGGGGAAGGGCTCAGTGCCCAGGTGAGAAAAACTTTTAGACTTTGGTTTTGAATGCCTTCTAAAACATAACTAATATTATCTTAAAGCATACTAAACTTTTCATGAGGATTCTTTTTAGTGGAGAGAAAAATGATTAAAATATGTGAATGTCTTTAATACATAAATGTCTACATTAATATTTTTAAATTTTCAAATAATAATTAATAATAATTAAAATTATAACATTCTAAACCACAGAAATAAAATAACAAATTTTAGTTGGTCATATATGTACATCATTTTATAAAAATTTAAAACTTCTTTCTTTGGACTTTTCAATATTTTAAAATATCACATAATGTAAGTAAAGTTGACAGAAAATGAAGAACATTACAATATGCACTGATTCACTTTATTGAAACTTTTTTTAAGCAGGTTAGCACACATGAATGATGTTTCAAGGGCTGTAATTTAATAACTTGGCTCATCTGTTTTTGTCGTAATTGTTAGAGATCATCCAGAGTATGATTTTCTTCTAATAAAAGATGCAAGGAAACATTATTTAATTTTACTTTCTGTGGCTGTGAAAAATATTGTTTCTAAAAACAAATTGATAAAGAAATTATTTATTTTAACATATACTTCCACATCTTTTGTCATTGAGAAAAAGTCAGGGCAGAAGCTCAAACAGAACCTGAACCAAGCAGAAACCTTACCATTTCTGTTAGCTTTTCTGCCAGCTTTATTACATAGTGAAAAATCTCTCTACCCAGATATCTTACCACGTCTAGTGCACTGTCCCTCCCTATAACAATTACCAAATACAACCTCCCACACACATGTCAAAATGTTTGATAAAGATAATTCTTAATACGAGGTACCCTCTTCCATTGTTACTCTAGTGTGTATCATGTTAACAATTAAAAACAAACCAAAGTCTGTTTTTATTTTTATGCCAGTACCAGACTGTTTTTATTACTGTAGCTCCATAGTATAGCTTGAAGTTGGGGATGATGATGCCTCCAGATGTTCTTTTGTTGAGCAAAATTGATATGGCAATCCTAGCTTTCCTGTTATTCCAGATGAAATCAAGTATTGTTCTTTGAAGGCCTGTAAAAAATTGTGTTGGGATTTTGATGGGAATTGCACTGTATTTGTAGATTGCTTTTGGTAAGATTGCCATTTTTACTATGTTGATTCTACCTATCCAGGAGCATGGGAGATCCTTGTATTTTCTGATATCCTCTTTAATTTTTTTCTTCAGTGATTTAAAGTTTTTGTCAAACAGATCTTTTATTTCTTTGATTATACTTACCCTGAGGTATTTAATGCTATTTACAGCTATTGTAAAGGGTGATGTTTCCCTTATTTCTTTTTCAGCCCATTTATCTTTAATGTATAGGAGGGATACTGATTTTTGTGAATTAATCTTGTACCCAGATAGATTGCTGAAAGTGTTTCTCAGCTATAGAAGTTCCCTGGTATAATTTTGTGGGCCAGTTATATATACATATAATTGTATCATTTGCAAATAGGGATGGTTTCATTCTTCTTTTCCAATTTGTATCTCCTTAATCTTCTTTCATTCTCTTATTGCTTTGGCTGAAACTTTGAGAACTATATTGAATAGATAAGGAGAGAGGGAACAGCCTTGTATAGTTCCTGAGTTTACTGGGATTGCTTTGAGTTTCTTTCCATTTAGTTTGTTGTTTGCCATCGGCTTCTTCTATATCACCTTTATTATGTTTAGGTATTTACCCTGTATGCCTGTTCTTTCGAGGGCTTTTATCAGTTTCTTTCCATTTAGTTTGTTGTTTGTCATCGGCTTCTTCTATATCACCTTTATTATGTTTAGGTATTTACCCTGTATGCCTGTTCTTTCGAGGGATTTTATCATAAAGGAGTGTTGGACTTTGTCAAAGGCTTTTTCAGTACCTAAGGAGATGACCGCTTTTTTTTCCCCTTCAATTTGTTTATATGATGGAAGATATTCACAGTTTTCTGTATGTTGAGCCAACCATGCATTTCTGGGATGAAGCCTACTTGATCATGATGAACAACATTTTTTTATATGTTGTTCTAATCAGTTTGCCAGAATTTTGTTGAGTATTTTTACATCAACGTTCATGAGGGATATTGGTCTGTAATTCTCTTTCTCAGTTGTATCTTTGAGTGGCTTGGGTATCAGGGTAATTGTGGCCTCATAAAAGGAGTTTGGCAGTGTTTTTCATCTGTTCCTACTGTATGGAATAATTTGTTGAGTATTGATATTAGTTCTTCTTTGAATGTCTAGCAGAATTCTGCACTGAAACCATCTGGTCTTGAGTTTTTTTATTCGGGAGACTTTAATAACAAGTTTAATTTCCTCTGGTGTTATAGGTCTGCTAAGGAATTAATCTGTTCTTGATTTAATTATGGTAATTGGTGCTTGTCCACAAAGCTGTCCATTTGTGTCCAGTAAAAGAGAGTGAGAAGGGATTATATAAGCAAAAGGGTCAAGATCATGATGGGGAAACCCACAGATATAGTTGAGCTACTGGGAGCTCATGAGCTCTGGACTGACAGTTGGAATAAAGTATGGGACTGAACTAAACACTCTGAATGTGGAAGTCAGTATGTGACTTGGGTAGATTGTGGGATCTCTGACAGTGAGATCAGGATTCATCTCAAGTGCATAAACTGGCTTTTGGAGCCCATTCCCTATAGAAGGGTACATTGCTCAGCCTTCATATGGTGGATATGTTTAGCCCTGCCTCAACTTGATATGCAGACTATATTGACTCCCTGTGGGAGTCCTTACCCTCTCTAAGAAGTGGATGAGAAGTAGGGTGGGTAGAAGCTGGGGGCTAGTAGGAGGAGGGGAGGGAAAGGGAACTGTGGTTGGTATGTGAAATTTGAAAAAAAAACTTTTAAATAAAGAAAAAGAAAATAATTAAAATACATACAGATTTTATATTTTTTTTCTCAACACTTCCAAAGAATGCTTTGGCAGATTTTCTTTGAAACAACAGCCAAAAGTGTTTATATATAAATATAAATTGATTATTAATAGGGGCTATAGGAAAAAAGACTTATGAATCCAGGATAAGGGCCATCCAGGTGCAGAGTCCTTACATTTTGCCCACAAAAGATGGGGATAGATATAAAGTGCTTTACACTGACTAACACAGTCTCCATCACCCATCTAAGAGTGACCATGTGTCCACTCCTCATATTTAAAGCATTTAGTTACCTAGTGAAGAGAGTATGCCTTCCAGCTGGTACTCCAAAGCTTTTGGTGTAATGAATTTCCACAAAAATTTTATTAGATATACAATCTGTATGATATTTTTTTCCTAGAAACATCATGTAAGGATATTTTAGCATCTGTTATGTTGTTGCTCTAACATGATAACTATTGCTGTAATAAAATTTTTAGCACAATGAACTTGAAGAGAAAAAAAGGATTATTTGATTTATGGTTAAATATCTGTGATTAAAGAAGATTAGGGCAGCTGCTCCAAATAGAAACCTGGAGATAAAAATTTGCCCAGAGACTTTGGAGGGTTTCTGATCACTGTCTTTCCTTGCATGGATTGCTCACTTTTCATACAATTCAAAACCAACTGCTAGGCAATAGAATGATCTACAGCATCCTGGGCCCTGCTACATCAATTTATTAACATCAAATGTTAATAAATATAATATTTGATAGACATGCTCATACTCAAATTAGATGGAATAAGTCTTCAGTTCATGTTGCCTTAGAAAATCTGTCATAGACAAGAATAAATTAACCTAATGTTCAAAATAAATAAATGTATTTTGAAGTATATTTGCAGAGAAGAGTAGTAGAGTTTTAATTAAGGAATTTCAAGTTTGCTTATCTACAAAAATAATTGATTTTTTAAGAAGAGTTCAAAAAAAGCATGACACATAGCCATTTCTTTCTTATTTATCTCCAATTCCTCATGCTAGTATCACAATGTAAAATATAGTATTTCTTTAGTGGTCCCACAGTCTAAAAATTTCATCACTTTAAGAGTCAAATTTCATTTTGAAATGCTGAAATCTCTTAACAATGAACTAGTTTAAGATGAATAAAAGCAAATTACATGTGAAGATGCCACAGTAATAGTCATATGAAAGCAAAACCAATATCTGACAATGTAAATAGATTGTTATTGACAACTAAAACATGGTCATGGTTCTCTCGAATCCAAAAGGATTGTATAGCTGCTTATCTTAGATTGGAGCATTCTATAACATATATAGCTTATCTTCTTAGCTCAGGCTAATTCACTTTACACCTACTTTTGTCTTTGGTGGTCATTCCTTAGCAGTAGCATTTCAAATATTGTGGTATCTCTACAGCAGCTGTGGCTAAAATTTAACAATGGCCTCTTTCAGCCTCATGTAATGTCAAGCTTTAGCTTCTCTCCCTGATCCATCCAATCCTGCTGTCTTCCTTGCAAACGAGGCTGCACCTCAATCAAAAGCAGTCCTGGGCTCTCTTTAGAATACCCTTTTTTGTCTTTTTTCTTCTTCTTTTTTTATCATTATGAATAAAGAAGTCCCATTTTCTATCTTTGTATATCCTTATTCAAGGTCCCTTCCCCCTCCCATCAAATCAGGTTATTTTTTCTTCTATACTTCTCGCCATCCCCACCATGGGCAGTCAGTCCCAAGGTCCCATGGTCCCAATATTGCTTAGTTCAGCCTCTACTCCTGGCAAATCCAGTTTTCTCCCCACAATATCAAGACTGAGTCAGGTGTTCCTCTAGGGGGAGTGGGATCCAAAGACTCAGTCCAAGGTGTTTCTGATCCCAAACTTTTCAGTGGTTGTGGTTTATAGCTTGGGCATAGTTTGCTTTTTTGTTTGTTTGTTTGTTTGTTTAGAGTCCACTAATGAGTGAGTACGTCCCCTGTTTATCTTCCTGGGTTTGTGATACCTCGCTCAGGAGGATATTCTCCAAATACATCCATTTGCCTGCAAATTTTAGGATATCATTTTTTATTACTGCTGAGTAGTACTCCATTGTGTAGATGTACCACAGTTTGTTAATCCATTCTTCAGCTGAGGGTCATCTAGGTTGTTTCCAGGTTCTTGCTATTACAAGTAATTCTGCTATGAACATAGTTGAGCTAATGCCATTGGAGTGTGACTGTGCATCTTTAGGGTATACACCCAGAAGTGGTATTGCTGGGTCCTTGGGGAGATTGATTCTCAATTTTCTGAGAAACTGCCATAGACTTCCACATTCTGTCAAGCCTCTTCCTTGTCTTCATGACTCTCTTCATGATTCCTTTATGCCTTTAAAACCTATACCATGAAGGAGACTTTTATTCGTTATCAAGGACACTTATCAATTGAAAAGGCAGCCTTGGAACAACTGGGCTGTAGCATCTGTATGCTGACCCGGAGGATAAACTTCAAGGAAGACTTCACCTCAAGATGTCAGTTTCTTCCTAATTATTTCATTGATTGTCCCAGTAAATCAAAATTTTTATTCTAGTGATGCTGCTCTTTTGTTATCACAGCTGATTGATTCTTTAGCCATGATGACCAGAAATTATAAACCTTTCATTGTACTATTATATATTTCATTTTTATTTTTTTATTTTTAAGCATATTTTTAATATTTGAAATTATGATATCAACATATTATTTTTCTGGTTTTCTTATTTTTTTTCTTCGTACCACCTTCTTCCATGTAAAATTCTTACTGCCTTTTAATTCATAGCTACAGATCCTTTTATATGTTGTTGTTCTCTCTCTCTCTCTCTTTCTCTCTCTCTCTCTTTCTTTCTCTCTCTCTTTGCCTTAAATTTGTAAATATAATCTCAATTTGTATAATGTTATTATTATGTTTTCAAAACTGATCATTTTTTAAGAACAACATTCTCAACCTGTGGGTCATAGCCTTGGAGAGATCAAATATCCTTTCAACAGGATCACCTAAGGCCATCAGAGAACAAAGATATGTGCACTATGATTCATAACAGTAACAAACATGTAATTTTAAAGAAGCAACAAAAGCAACTTTATGGGTTGGAGCAACCACAGCATAAGATAGTGCATTAAAGGGTCAAGGCATTAGAAAGATTGAGAACCAGTGTTATAAGCAATTGATGTTGATATACTCATCTCTGGGGAAGATGATTTCTTCTACTTTCATCATTCTTTAGTGGTTTGTAGTTCTTCCTTGAGGGTTGGGTGTAAAAAGACTTTTCAGACCCGAACTAGCCACACAACTAGGATCTGCTGCTATTGCTTATCTGAACCCACAATCCCAAAGTCCCAAAGAAACACAGAGATGCTTATATTAATTACATTCTGTTTGGCCTATGGCTCAGACACATTGCTTGATAGCTCTTTTATCTTAATTCAACCCATTTCCATTAATATGTTCTGCCATGTGGCCGGTGGCTTACCTGTCTTACTTTTACATGTTGATTCTTGGGGTGCTGCATTGTATCTCCCTCTGACTCTGCCTTCCTTCTCCTACCTATCCTCCAGTTTCCCTGCCTACTTCTATGATGCTTCCCATGGGCTAAAACAATTCCTTTATTTAATGAATGATATTCAGAGCATACAGAAAGACATTCCCACATCAGTTGGGGTCTTGTGATCTTTCATTCTTCCACATTAGCATTGACTGTAGTGTCTTTCTTGTGTAAGCCTCATTTGAATAACCATGTTGGTGAAACTTCATGGGGGTGGCTACTCTCACAATTGTATCAGATTTAATCTTGTATAGCAAACTTTCAGATTCTTCTGTGCATAGTTATTAATTTCCTGTCTCCTTTTCTAGAGTAATTACCTTGCCTTATGTGCAGGAGTTAAGTAAGTTATGTATCATTTGGAACTAGATTCCAAAGATCTGCTTTTTGTTTTGTTTTGGGATTCTGTATTAGTCTTAGTCTGTTGCAAACAGAAGTTTACTTGACAAAGCCTGAGAACTATACTTACATGGAAATATTAGGATACATTAATTCAAAATGAGTCAAATATCTAAGTGTAAAATCTAAAAGCACTAGAAGAAATGCTAAACATACTAGAATAAACCATGGGCTATAGCCTACTATATATGGGTATAAGAAAGGTTGTTTTTAATAGGACTCAGTTTGCTCAAGAAATCAGCTGAAAAATGACAAGAGGTACCGCAAAAGACTGAAAACATTCTGAATAGATAAGGAATCAACCAAATGAAGAAGTCAACAGAAAAGAAGAGAACTTTTCCAACAGTACATCTGAAAGTGAATTAATATGCAGAATATATAAAGAACCCAAAAAAGACCAATTTAAAAAGAGAGAATTTAAGATTTGACCACAACGTTCTAAGAAAAAGAAACAACAACAAAAATATCTTTCAATAAATAATTAGTAATAAAAGTGTAGTACCTATATACTATAAAGTACTATGCAGTGGTAAATAAATGAAAGAATGAATTTAATAATTAAATGGATGGAATTGGAATTAAGAAAATCATGAATGAGGCAATTCAGACTTTCGCATTGGAAGTTCACAGCTACAGCTATTTAGATATGGTTATATATTAAGAAATACCTTCAAAAACTAGTACAGAAAACTGGGACTATTTATGGGGAGGTAGAAAAATAGACAGGAAAATTACAGGGTAACAGTGATATGATCAAGGAATTGGGAAAAGAGAAGAGTCATAATTAGGATGGAAATGAACAGACAAGGCACAATAAGGTTATACAATAGCAATAAAGACATATGAGAAATTTATAAAGAATTCTATTATAATCTCTCTACTTAAAATCACTTATAACACATGCAAGTCTCATAATATACATATACAAACATACAAATACAAGACATATGCTTCTAAATACATAGACATACATATGAGTGCAAAAATAAATATTCCTATATGGCAGACAATGCTCTCTTGAAGACCCTTAGCTATCTACTATGAATTCCAATGCCAGGGATAAAGAGCCTTCTTTTGATTTGTTTATCAGGGCTGTCCAATGAGTAGCCAAAGCATTATAAGCTATTATACTTGCTCTTGGTTACCTACTCCCCCAGGGGTAGATTATAAATCCCAATTTATTAAGACAACATAAAATTCCAGCACAAGAAAAAGAGGACTTTTATTGGATCTGACATAAAAATTTCCTTCCCATCAAAATCCCAACACAGTTTTTTACAGACCTTGAAAGAACAATACTCAATTTTATTTGGAATAACAGGAAAGCCAGGATTGTCAAAACAATTTTGCTCAAAAAAATTACCTCAGGAGGCATTGCCATCCCCGACTTCAAGCTATACTATAGACCTACAGTAATGAAAACAGCCTGGTACTGGCATAAAAACAGACTTGTGGATCAATGGAATCACATTAAAGATCCTGATATAAACCCAAAATCCTATGAATACCCGATATTTGACAAAGAGGTCTAAAATATTCGATGGAAAAAAGACAGTATCTTTAACAAATGGTGTTGGCATTGCTTGATGGTAGTGTGTAGAAAACACAAATAGATCCAAGCCTATCACCCTGCAGAACACAAACCCAAGTGGATCAAAGACCTTAACATAAACCCAGCCACACTGAACTGATAGAAAGAAACTGAGAAATACCCTCCAAGGAATTGGCATAGGGGACCACTTCCTAAATATAACACTAGTAGCAAGGACACTAAGAAAAACAATCAATAAGTGGGACCTCCTGATAATGAGACATTTCTGTAAATTAGCACAGGAGACAGTCAATAAGACAGAATGACAGGCTACAGAATGGGAAAAGATTTTCTCCAACCCTACAAGTGACAGAGGACTGATTTTTAAAATATATAGAGAACTCAAAAAACCTAGACCCCAAAACTATATATAACCCAATCAAAAAATGGAGTCAGAACTAAAAAGGAAATTCTCTGCAGACGAATTACGAATGGCTGAAAGGCACTTGAAAAAGTGCTCATCATCTTTAATCATCAGAAAAAATGCAAATCAAAACAACTTTGAGATACCACCTGACACCTGTCAGATTAGCTAAGAAAAAAGACACAGGTGACTGCCTATGCTGGAGAGGATGTGGAGCAAGGAGAACACTCCTCCATTGTTGGTGGGAGTGTAAGCTTGTTTAGCCACTCTGGAATGCAATGTGGTGGTTTCTCAGAAAATTGGAAATCAATCTCCCCAAGAATCCGGCAATACAACTATTGGGTGTATACCATAAATATGCACATTTTCACTCCAAAGGCATTACCTCAACTATGTTCATAGCAGCATTATTCCTAATAGCAAGAACCTGGAAACAACCTAGATGCCCCTCAACTGAGGAATGGATTAACAAACTGTGGTCCATCTACACAATGGAATACTACTCAGTAGGAAGAAAAAAAATGATACCCTAAAATTCGCAGGCAAATGGATGGATTCGGAGAATATCCTCCTGAGTGATGTGTCTCAAACTCAGAAAGATAATCAATGGATGTACTCACTCATTTGTGGACTTTAAACAAAACAAAGCATTCCCAAGCTGCAAACCACAACCACTGAGCAGCTTAAGATCTAAAACACCTTGGACGGGCTCCTGGGAGCCCATTCCCTCCAAAGTAACACCTGATCCAGCCTTGATGTTGGCATGAGGAAAACAGATCTGCCTGGAGTTGATGCTGAACTAAGCCACCTTGGGACCTTGGGACATCCTTCCCTTGCTGGGGAGGAGATAAGGAGATAGCGAGAAGAGAGATTGAATGAGAGGGGTGAGGGGGAAGGGTGTTTGGACAAGGGGATACATGAATAACAATATTACTTTTTACATAACAAAAAAGGAAAAATTGACTTAAGCTAAAAATTACTTTTATAACAAAAATTAAAATAAATTTGACTACAAAGGTTTAAAAAAATTTCTTCCTGAAGACCTGGAGATGTCTTAACAGTTTATAATGTATGGAAGTAACCAATTGTCTTACCCAGCTATGACTCTTGTGAATCACACAAATAATTAGCTTAGCATGGTGATACTAAGGGTGCAGTAGTGGTACACATACCTTGATGATACCAAACACCTTACTATGATGAACTTAAGACTCAGTCAACAACAGGGTAATTATACTTCTACTAGAAACCTAAGCAACTTCCTGGAGAAACTGAAGTCATGGATCTTGAAGGTGACCCTCTAATTGCCACAACCAAATCAAGAAAAACATTAATATCAAAATATTATCTGCATGACTTCTCCCGTGTCTTTGAAGGTCTCTTAATTTTTCCCTCTGAAATTTCACAGGTCAGGAATTCATAATCTTACTCCATCTCAACATTGTTTTCCAAGTTCCCACAAAAGGTCATAAAGGTCTGAGTACTCACCCAATTTTCTAGCCCATAGCTCCAAAACTCTCAACCTACCACACATAAGAGTGTACAG
The DNA here is from genome assembly GCA_004025045.1 of Sigmodon hispidus. Lineage (NCBI taxonomy): Eukaryota > Metazoa > Chordata > Mammalia > Rodentia > Cricetidae > Sigmodon > Sigmodon hispidus. The sequence goes on along the minus strand of PVIH01018412.1, from coordinate 8,134 downwards.
GAATTAAATCAACATATATAGGTCTACCATAGCACCTGGTATTCCTGGTACCATTTCTATTCTAGTTCAGTTTCAGGTGATGGAGAGAAATGGGTTTACTTAATTTTGCAGGCTATAGTACATCTTTTTAAAAAACTAATGGTAGGAATTCAAGGTAGAACCATTAAAGCCAAGATGAAACACAGTACATAGAGAAATGCTGCTTACAGACTTGTTTTCCCTGGCTTGCTCAGTTTGCTTTTGTAATACTTACCAGGGGCTTCTCTTCAGAGATGTTATAGTCTATGGAGTGTTGGTACCTCCTATGTCAATCATTAATCAAGAAAATTTCCAGTTGATGTGCCCATAGTCTAATATGATGGAAGCAATCCTCAGTAATTCAGTTACAGTTCTCTTTCAATGTAACATTTTTGTGTCAACTTGACCAAACTAACTGGCACAGATAGTTTTAAGATATTGACCTGGTAACAGTGGTTTATCAATGACCATAGATATAAAGAGATATTTTAAATATGCTTACTTTCCTAACAACAACAACGTAAGCCCACAAACTAACCAAACCAAAACAGCAAGCAACAAAACCTGTGCTCTTATAATGAAGGGTATCAATAGACTGTCTATGTATATGAAATTGGAAGACATCTAAATTTGAGAATTTTCAATTTCTAGAGCTATAGCCAATATGTGTTTATTGTCTATATCTTTCTGTGTCATCACATAGCAATTCATTGGGTGAGACAAACTGTCTTCTTTATTCACAAATAAGTATTAAGCAAATATTCTTTCTTATGAATAATTTTCATAAAATCTTATTTGAGCTGCATTAAATTTGTAATAAATATCAACTTTGTGGAAAACATAGGAACTCACTGGATAATTATATGATGTATTTTATTTTCACTTCCAAGTTTACTCATAAATTAAACTGTATTTCTTTGGCATTCATTCTCTAACTTCATCATTCACAGTTAATAAGACTTTATTCATACTATTAGATTCTATAATAATGAAAATCATTATTTAAGCAAATGATAAGTTAAAAAAACATAAAAATGTTTGTAAGAATATATTGGAGGCATCAGCAGACATACTTTAGGCATTGCAGAACACAGTCTCTACCCACATAAGAAGAGATTTTTAAATGGGTAAAAGGATGAAGTGTTTTAATTCTAGTAATAGTAGTTATAGTTATGTAGAAGGCTTTTATATTGTAAGTCACCCGATCATCTCATGGGTTAATACATCTTTCCAAAATTTGAGTCTGAATAATAATTATTTAGATATTTATGATAGCAAGTGAATTGAATAAACCTAGCTTTCCACCAACAGATTAAAAGGAAATAAAACTATTGTACATAAATAGAATAGAATTTTATTCAGCTGTTTAAAAATAAGTAAATTTTAAGAAATGGATGTAACTGAAAAACGTTCTTTGAAAATAAATGCCAGATTAATGTTTTTTAATTCAACAAAATCTAGAATGAGGTGGAGCATGGTCTTGTGGAGTGTTCTTCTGGGAAATTATATTGATACACACCGATATGGTGACTGTCAGTGATTTTATTTTCTGGTTGGATCCTCATTCTAGAATTGGAGAAAGAGGGCTAAGATGCAGCATGTATTTATGTCCTTCTGTCCACCTCCTTCTTTGGGGTATGTATAGTTTTGACTATGTAGAAACAGTAAATGGCTTTAAACTCTTAATTCCTTGACTTCATTGTGATAAAATATAGTATATCTGAGATTGTGAGCCAAAATTCATTCCTCCTTTTTACGTTGCTTTTGTCAGATGTTCTCTTACACCAGTAGAAAATGAAACTAAGACAAACAGTAACCCAGGCTTGGAAAGACTAGTAGTACAGATAGAGTCTCATTTGGGGACTTTAACTTCTAATTGTTAAAGATGTGTATAGAGCTATGAGTAAAAGTGGACAAAGTCAGAAAATATCCAGGAGACCATGCGACTAGAATAAAAGAGATACTTTAAAGGAGTGGACAGATTAGAGAATAGAGAATAGATGAAAGGAAGAATGACAGGAGCAAAAAACAATAGTGGGTAAAGAAGGCAGACAGAGGAAGAGTAAACAGCCAGGTTTGCAACCAATGAAAATGAAATTCATGTGAAAATCTTATGTCTTGGGTTCTGTTCTTTGAGAAAACATCATGTTCAAAAGCAATTCACAGAGAAAAGTTTCTTTTTCCTTTTTCTTAAATTACATGTTTATTACACAAAAACCAAAGAAACAACTTACAAAATGAAAAAAGTTGCCTGGTTTTGTATTGTTTGCCAGTGATGTCACACACACCCCAAATTATTATTTGCTACTTTTTTATTTATGTATTTACTATTTGGTGAGTTTACATCATGCACCCCATCAAACTCAGTTATCAGACATCTCAGATTCATACCCACTCTTATGATCTCCCCATTTACAAAAACGCCCATTCATGCTCCTCATTTACTTACTGAAGAATAATTAAACTCCCTGCTGCCAAAACCTTAAAGAAAATGTGTCTTTCCAAACTCACACACCTGCCAGAGGCCATCAGTGCAGAAGTGAGGCACTGTGTGATATAGCTATGTTCTAGCCTTGAGCTCTTGTATACAATGGCCTCTCTCTCTCTCTCTCTCTCTCTCTCTCTCTCTCTCTCTCTCTCTCTCTCCCTCCCTCCCTCCCTCCCTCCCTCCCTCTTTCTCTCTCTCT
>PVIH01018411.1:0-38576 GCA_004025045.1 Sigmodon hispidus | reverse complement strand
GAAATCTCCAGCTAGTCAGAAAAGGGCTTTTTGGATCCAGCACAGGCAGAGCTGGAATCTTTTGGCCCACTGTCCTAAGGAATCCCATGCAACTAGAGCTGAGCTGCGCAGGCGCAGTGCCCTTGGCATCCGGTAAGAGGTCAGTCCGGTAGTGCCTACCAGCTTCTATCCAGGCTACTCTAAGGTGAGAAGGCTGAGGGCCTTGTCTCATTGACTTAGGTCCCTCCCTGTCCTGTTTCTCTGGGTCCTATGGCCTTGGATACCGGTTCAGCCTGCCTCCCCCATCTGAACCTGACCTGGGCTGACCCGTGACCCTTAGGCTACCCCTCCTACGGCTGTGCAGTGTCGCCATTGCCCTGCACCAGAGACCCAGACCCTACTCATCCTCTACTGGGTCCCAGGAGGGTGATGCTGGAAGACCTAGGCACTTCTGCCTTCCTGACACCCACTGCCACAGAAATATTAAAAACTATCATTTAATACTGTTGAGGTAAAGAATATACTAATATTTTGATGGGAGGTGGTGGCACACAACTTTAGTCTTAGCATTTGAGAGGCAGAGGGAGAGTGATTTCCAAATTCAAGGCCAGCCGGGTCCACAAAGTGGGTTCCAGGACAGCCAGGGCCACACAGAGAAACGCTATCTCGAAAAAACCAAAACAGAAAAAAAAAAAAAAATCAAAAATCAAAAAAGCCCTCTTTAAAAAAAAAAAAAGAATATTAAAAATATCCATTTTTTATTTTTTTAAGTATTAAGACATACTTATGGTTAAGTATTTTTTCCAGAATCCCTAACATAACTGTGGGTGCCTAGGCACTGCCCCCTAAAGATTCATGGACCTGGTTCCTCCCGCCTCAGCCAAGGCTGTGTGCAAGGCTGTATTCTCCAGCTCCCAGCTGTGCTAGTTCATTTTCTCTTCCCCGCCTGCAGCCCAGGGCTCACCCTAAAATCAACAGCCAGCACAAATGCAACAAACCAGTGGATTCCAGAGCCCACAGCCAAAAGGTGCTGGTTTCAACACCTAGTGCCGAGAAAGACAATCCGAGGCCGCTGTGGCTAAGGGAGGAACCGGAAGTCTCAGCCTAGGTCCTTCTGCACAGGCACAGTGAAGGTAGGATTCCTGTTCCTTCTCAACCCAGCTCCTCTTCTGTAGACCACAGCTGGGTCCCCAATGCCTCTGGGAAAGTAAGTGAAGCCAGAATACAAAGAGATACATAATTTTTGAACCTAGGCCAGTTGCTGAAAGTCTTCACAGTTACTGAGTCCTCAGAGAGATGCATGGAGGAGGCATTTTCTAAATGTGATTAAACCACCTCATTTCAAGGCACAGAGGGATTCAGTGGTGTTCCCAAAGAAACAGCCCTATAACCCAAAGAAGCAAGTTTGTGACCCTGAACTCCTCAGGCTCCAATGTTGTCTTATTGAAAACCTAGCTCTAGACCAGGCATCACTCAAGGGACCAGCCTGAGCTCCCCGGTCTTTGCTCCTCTGTTTCCAGCTGGTCACAAAATGTCAGGATTTGATAGACCCCAGACTCAAGGTACTATCTTCCAGAAGGGGGGCCCAAGAACCCAGACTCCAGTCTAGTTGATGTAAATAACATCAAAAAAAAAAGAGGATTTATTTCGTCTGTACAGGTGAGCCACTTCCCTGCCTTGGGAGCAAGGGAGCAGCAGGGATTAACAATCTCTTATCTCTTTTAAAAGCTAAGACCATAAAATCAACATAGCAACTGGGGAAATACATGACTGGTCACTTTAAAGGTCATACTATAATCATAAGGTTGCCTTAAGATCAACTGGTTAGGGGGCTTTTTACAACCAGGTGTTGGTCACAGCTATTCTGCTTGGAACATCTGGTATTTTAATCTCAGGTTTGACTATTATGTCCCATCTGAGTTGATTACAGCTATCTGGGCTGGGTCACTCTGTTTCCAGGGCCAGATTTTTAAACTTTAGTTCCTTGTTCTCATGGGGGGTGCTCTGCTGAATACCTGAACTGAATGCCTGGCTCAGGCCCTAGAACCCAGGGTATTTTATTCTCCCATTTTTTTGGGGGGGTACTGTCTTAATTAAGAGACTCTGGCTATCTAGAAGATGGTCTTGTGCCCTACCCCTGCAGGCCTCAACTGATCTGCAAGGTCGCTTTAAGCAGCTGGGACCTCACTTGCAAAGCCAATTCTAGGCTGTAGGGACCTTTGGCCTCTATAAAAAGATTTGTCTTTTATGCCAGGTTTTATTTTAACTTAGCATTTTAACCTTTTATGAGTTCGGTGGTAATGGGCGTAGTAGTTTTTTTTATTATTGCTTTAAGCTGACATTGGGGCGTTGTTGTTAGGGGCCCAAAAGGCTGAAAAGCTAGTAAAGGAACTGGGCTCCAGGACTTCTGTCAGGAGCCCGTAGCTGTCTGATCCAGTAGCCGAGAGACAGGAAACAGCCCACATGGATAGAACTGGTTTACAGGCTTTTAGCCAGTCTAGAGCTTCTAGTCAAGTGGAAATCTGTTGAGATATGCTAAAACTGAGAACAAAAGTTAGAATTTAAGTCTTGGGCCCAGTCTTAGTAATTTGGGAAGGGCAGGAATCTTCAAACCAGAAGAGAAAAGTATCATCTTTAGGAACAGACAGGTGGGAAAAACTTAGGCTGTACTTATGTGGACTCTTTTTAGCCTCTGTGAGGTGGATCTAAATTTTATGGTTTTTTAAGCTCATATAAATTGCAAAAAGACATAAGAATTTTAATTATATTATTGTTTTTAATCAGGCTTTATAAAATGAGCTTGAAAACTGGCTATCACCTTGCAGAAGGATCTGATTGTCTGATTCTACCAAGCTGACAAAGTTATAACTAGCCCAGTCGTCAATACTTGCAGAGATCTGAGAAGGATAAATTATACCTAAGTGCAGACTGAGCACCTTCTGAATATACTAAAAACAACAGAGACCGGTCCATACCCAGTTAGCCATATTTAGGTCTCCACGTAGTTGGAGGCTGAAATATCCAAACAGCATCAATCTTCAGCTGCCAGGCCTTTAAGGTGGGAGATTTTTTTCCACAGTAGAGGGACATATGGGAGAAGACTGACCTCACTTTGTCTAGGCAAAAGGGTTTAACTAATTTTTTAATGTCTTCAGATCTAGGCCTCTGTTCTTGGCAGTAGGCAGGCATTGTGCTATGGCATCTTGCCCAGGTCAGCACCGCTACAATCTAGATGGAGATTTTGGTGTCTCATAAACTTTTCTGGAGACCTTGGGTCACTGTTAGGATCTGGGAGTCTCTGTCTGAGAAATAAACATTTTAAATGTCATATTCTGCAGATCTCTGAAATATGAGGGTTGCCCAGGTATATCTACATAGAAAAACTTTGTTTCTGGTTATTTGTTGTAAGCTTAACCCTGAAACTTATACAAGAGACTAAATCTCAACCTTATAAGTAATCACAGTACTTACAAGAATGACTGCTTGTGTTTCCTAATAGCCTTGAATTAGCTTTTATTGTTTTCATTAGTATACTTTATAAATATTTCATGGATGTCTTTATTATCACTCTAAATCTTAAAAAGTTTGTTTTTAAAACTATTTGCTGAACTTATATTTAAGATCTATGTCTGGTCCAGTTCCGCTTCCTGGACCGGGTGCTGTCTGCAGAGTCCCAGTGCACTCTGTAGCAGGGGCAGATAAAGTCTGCCTCTCACCATATCCACAGCTGCTGCTGAGGGAATATGCACAGCTACCCACCTCGAACTCAAACTGAGCGAACAGATAACTACAGGGGTCCCTGAAGGACAGACTCAGACCCCGCCCAGAGAGAGATGCAGGCATTAGCTATGTGGTGTCAGGTAGAAGGCTTTGGCTTCCCTGGTACTAGTACTGCCTGGTGACGAAGATAGATTCCCTTGGCCTGGACTAGAAGAGCCCATGCTTTGCAAGTTTGGGAAAAGCTGCCACATAGTATCATATCTACTTCCACATCTCAGGGCCTGTTGCAGCCTTTGTGTGACTTCTCCAGGAAATACAGCTTACAAATAGCATATCAACTGCAAAGATTTCATTTTCAGTTAAAGGGACAGGCCTGGGTCATAAAGTTAGAAACAGTGAGTAGAATTTTTTTTCTCTCCTGAAGAAATTTAAATTTCAACAAAGATAGCTTGATCCAAAGAGCACATAGTAGTATGCTGCAGTAAGTTCTGAAATACTGCATCATAGGGACATGTTTGAAGGTATAGTTAGGCCAGCACAGAGGTATGAGGGAATTTGGGGCAAAAACGACTAATATTTATAAACCAAAGAACTTGAAGATGGGGTGTACTGAGAAACATTGTCTTGTGCACATGGCATGGCCATGCAGTTGTGGACGCACTGCAGCTATGAATACCTGTTTACGATCAATACAAGAACAGTCCACATTTCTAAAGAAGGTACTACTTGGACTGAGTGGGTTACAAAAACACAAAGGAACAAAGGAAGACCATGAAGGTGGAAAAGAGATGTGTTGGAGTATGTATTGGGGATGTATGAGCTTGATAGGATCAAAATACATAGGACTCATGTGTGAAATTGTCAAAGAATAAAAACAACATAAAAAAAACCCACCAACCCTAGCATAGGAAGATGGAGGATACAATGGAAAGGAATTATGAGAAACAAGAAGATTCCAATGTCATGGAAACAGGTCATTTAATGTGTTTCTGTGTAGCAGTGTAGGGGAAGGAAAGATACAATTAGAATGCTACATTTAGAAGAAGAAATAAAAGAAAATTTTATAAAATAACTGACCTAGTTGCTCAGGAGTCTCTGAGAAGATGATTTTCCAAACCCTTTCATTCTCTAAATGGAAGGCTGATGTGCAGTCACAGAGTCAACACTCTGATTCATTAAAAATGGGGACGAGTGGGGGTGGGGAAACTAGACAAGAGTCTGGGGCATGGGATCCTGTCATGATATCTGAGGGAAAAGTTAGGTCTTCCACCCTGTTGTGCTGACCAGATTCCCAGAATATACATGTCCAAGTCCTAGAAGTACAGAGCAGTTCTGGTAACTTCTGGCAAGTGTTTGAGTTGAAACTGGCTCATTTTTAAATGTGAAAGAGTTATGTGTCCATAACCACAATATTTAATCCAGATAATGTCAAACAATCAAGTCCTTCTTTGACTTGAGGGATTGTTTTTGGCATCCACAGTCTATGCCATCTATAGCCCCACAAGAAATTGATTTTGGATCAGAGGCACTTTAGGCAAATTGTGAAGCTGTAAGCCTCACTTAATGCTGACAGATGCCAGAATGTGATGCACTGAGATGTCAGTGTTTTAGAGCTTCTACAAGGAACTGGGACGGTCTTGGCAGCAAGTAGGCTAGGCTTTGTCCCAGAGTGCTCAGTGCTTCACCATTTGTGTCCAGGGTACTGCTCTGATTCTCTTCTTCTCTCCTCCCTCAATAAATAAATACTCTCCTGAAATTCATGTCAGCTAATTAAATCTTAATCTGCATTTAGACAAAAGTATTTTCCTGACCAGAACCTCTTCCATTTTAAAACTCAAATAATTACTGTGCCCTCTCTTAAAAGGATTTTAGAGAGCTGGGCATTGAGAATCATGTCTATAATGGAATCAGTCAGGAGTTGGAGGCATGAGGCTCACACGTCCAAGCCCAGCCTAAGCTGCGTAGTGAGCCTCTGTCAAAAAACAAAAATTAAAACAAAAACAAAAAACAGCAACAGAACTGAATCTGAAAGAGGCATAACACTGATTACTCCCTGATGGGAATGACATCCACTGTTAGCATTTCTATCTCCATTTTCCTTTTCCTGATATCAAGCATCCTCTTCTCCTGCCCATGATAATGACTCCCTCTCTCTCTTTGCAGTTTATGTAGCATTCACCCAGCTCTAACTCCCAGGATGAGCATATGAATTGGATCTAATTAATTTGAGCATCATTTTTTCTTGAACTAGGGGGTGAATTTATTGTTAGACCAACATGGAAGCTATGACTGTGTGTGTGTGTGTGTGTGTGTGTGTGTGTGCAAGTGAACATGTGCACATGCACGTTTATGTAGGTGTGTGTGGAAGTCAGAGAAAGCATCCATGAGTCTAATTATCCTTTCTTTCATCAGGAGTCCTGGGGATCAAAGTCAGTTCATCAATCTTACATGCAAACATTATTTTTTTTAAATGAGTCATCTCTGTCACCCAGACTTAGAACTTTGCATGGCCCACATGGGAATTAAGATACTTCCATCTTTTTATTTCCCAGTAGAATGTACATCTTGTGGGATGAGGGTCCATGTCTGAAGGTAAAGTCCAGGACAGAAAACTAGAAACAGAAGGGCACTTTTCTAGACTGTACAGGAACAATGCAAACCACTGATGTTTTTTGTTATGTGCATCTGAAATTTTGTGTCAGGCTTGAGTCACTTTCAACTTAATAAATCATCAGATACTCAAAAAAAAAAAAAAAGATCTATGTCTGGCAAGATAAGCTGTCTTTGCAACCTTGATTATATACTTATAAACTTGTTTTCAGATAAGTTAAAAAAAATTTAGCACATAGAATCTACTTTTACACTCAGCATGGAGTCTGTATGCTCAAATTAGGTCATCTGACAAAGTTCTTGTCACATAAATTATAGTTATATATTTATATATATAATTATAGTTATATTTACACATACAGAGTTGGATCTAAGTTATTTATATATATATATACAGATTTAAAGCTAGCTTTTATCTACACATAGTTAATTTTAAGTCACATATATGTCTTTATAATCATACATATGTCATAAACATTTTGCAGTGAAGAATCATCAGCTAATTCTAAAATGAAGAAAAACCAAATCGAATTGACCTAATATTTTACAGTTTTTTTTTAAAAAAATTAGTATCTGCAGGTATGAGAAACCACAGCAAACAAAATTTATATCATCTCTGACATTTTATAGCATTTTATATATTTTTTATAATATTTTTTATATTTTTAGTCTGTCTCTCTAATTTCTTAGGCATCTTTGCTTCAGACTTTTTTGTCTCTTTATTATTTCAATCTTCTGCCTTTTTTATTATCTTTTGGACAACATAAAAACTTTCACAGTCTTTCTTGTGGTTCTCTTTAGTATGTATATACTGTAGCAGCATACGACCAACATGAAGCATCTGAAACTAGCAGTAGGGTTTTTGGTTTTTTTAACTAATAATAATTTGTAACCAACCTCTGTAAAAGATGACAAACCCACTGGATCTGAATGATCAAAGCAGCAGTCACTTTGTCTCAGCAACTACAGTCAGTCACTGACCAAAAATGCAATCTAAAATGGAGTCATGTCATATGCTTTTAATTTTTTCATGCATAGATTTTTAATTATAACAGATTTTAACAGTTTTTAATAATTTTTATCACTGCCATATTTAAAAAAATTATTTGAACTCTTGCTAAGTTCTGATTCCTGACCATAAGTACAGCAGCTATGAGTGGTGACCGACTGCTATTGGGAATAGAGATAGGAAAAATATTTAAACCATTCTGTCTCAGCTTTATGCTTTTAACAAAATTAGAAAACACATCAGAACAGCATAGATAACTTGTTTTGAGAAACAGACAAAACTTCTCAACAAGGCAAATAGAACTTTCTGATCAGAAACAGAACCAAATGAGCAGGTAACATCCAAGTTACAAAAATGCATGCACACATGAGTCTAAACATTAAACACACATCCTGTGGCCACATTTTTTACACACTCACACATTCATCAATAGGAGTAGCCTGGCTAAAACATCTGCATAGATAAAACCAAACAGGGCAATGTTACACATGAAGAGAGCAATGAACAGTTTTCAGGAGGCTACTATGGGAATGCTGCCAGGCAGCAACAGGTCCCCCTGGCTCTCGGGAAGAACCGGGGTTTCTTGGTCTCAGTCTTCCTGTTATAGACAGACTCCAGAACACAAAACAGTGAGACAATTGACAAACACAAAGCAAACACAATCCGCTCGGTGGGCGACTGGGCTAACAGAGATACAGAGGGGAGCGGCTGTGAACGGCTCCGTTCCCCGGGAAGGGGAGACACCAGGTCTCTTAACCTTTTTTTAGACAACACTGGAAGAGACTCCCAGGGAGGAGACCAGGAGGGCCCTGACTCAAGGCACATCTGCCTGCCTCCCCGACTGGCCCAACTGCAGATACAGACAGGAGTGGCCATGAATGGCTCCATGTTCAGGGAATGGGAGACATCAAGTCTCTTATCTTCTTCTAGACAACCCTAGAGGAGACCCGAGGGAGGGGACCAAGGGGGCCCAGACTCAAGGCATGTCTGCCTGCCTCCCCGACTGGCCTAACTACACTGGTCTTGCACAGGCACAGAAATATAGATGCTAAATCATCCAGACAAGAGACAAGGACACAACACACATGGAACATTCGAGCTTGTTCTTACCTCCAACCAGTCCCAGAATGGGAGTCTAGGGACACCCCAAATCCCAGACGAGCCCCCACATGATAAACCCCAGACTCAAGGTACTGTCTTCGGGAAGGGGGGCCCCAGGAACCCAGACTCCAGTCTAGTTGATGTAAAAAGCAAGAGGATTTATTTCGTCTGTGCAGGTGGGCCACCTCCCTGTCTCGGGAGCAAGGGAGCAGCAGGGATTAACAATTTCATATCTCTTTTAAAAGCTAAGACCATAAAATCACCATAGCAACTGGGGAAAATACATGATTGGTCACTTTAAAGGTCATACTATAATCATAAGGTTGCCTTAAGATCAACTGGTTAGGGGGCTTTTAAACTAACTGGGTGTTGGTCACAGCTGTTCTGCTTGGAACTTCTGATATTTTAATCTCAGGTTCAACTATTATGTCCTATCTGAGTTGATTATGACTATCTGGGCTAGGTCACTCTGTTTCCTGGGACAGACTTTTAGACTTTAGTTCCTTGTTCTCATGGGGGGTGCTCTGCTGAATACCTGAACTGAATGCCTGGCTCAGGCCCTAGAACCCAGGGTCCTTCAGATTTTGTACAGATTTGGTATGGTTCAAATTTACCCAGTTATCTGGTTGTGGATTTCAATGGATGTACGTGGGAATGCGGCAGAAGGGTAGCAAGAAATGCTTAACACTGTTTCTATATAGAAAAGAGCTTTATTGTCAGATGGGTATGATTATGATTAACAGAAAGGTTATGATAACAGGAGTTATGATAGTGGGGTAGTTATAATAAGCAGAGGAGAGAGGAGAAATAAAGAGAATAGAAGCACTCCCAACAGGAGAGAGAGAGACAGAGAGAGACAGAGAGACAGAGACAGAGATTGGTTCAGAAGCAGGAATCCTGCTTTAAATGGGGCTTGACCTCAGAGCTCAGAGGAGGGCGTGGCTTTAGAGACTAGCAAGCTATAGCCAGCCCTGAATAATAATATCCCTCGCTTCTCTAGGAGCATGTCATCCCTGTTCTTGAGGACCACTAAGAACCTGGTGAGAGAGCTGGGCAGGAAGGGTGAGCTGGTGCCTGTGGACAGCCTGAACAGCTCACCTCGCCTGCGGCCCTTCTGCCTGTTGAGGAAGAAGCATAAGCGTTACCTCTGGCCTTGGGACACCCCCCTCATCCCCACAGACTTCTCTCTCCTGGACATGCTGGAGCCCGGCTGCCCTGACCCAGGTATATTCTGTGAGGAGGCTCCTCCCAAGGAAAGCAGATGAATGTGCTGAGAAAAATGAACAGGCTTCTTCTACCCTGGTGTCCGCAGACCCCTGTTGAGGCTGGCGGACAGGCAGGTCCTCAGCTTTGTCGCTGTGGCTGTATGAGCCAAAGACTCATTTCTTCCTGTGCTCCTCCCTGGGAAATAAGCCATAGTGAGCAATCACTGTTTTTATTAATTTTCTAAGATAGTAGGTACGGCAAACAAAACCTACTACTTTTTATTTTTAACATTTATTTACTTTGTGGGGGTGTTGTTTAGTGAGTATATGCCACACAGTGCCCATATGCAGGCCAGAGAGCAAAATGGAGGAGTCAGTGTTCCCTACCACCATGTGGGTCCCTCCCAGGATCAAAGCCAGGTTGACAGGCCTGTGCCCTGAGCACCCATCATGCCATTTCACACTTTCCCTTACGCTCCTCCTCCTTCACCTTACATCGAGTCCCCCTTTACTTCCATGCCATGTATGTGTACACCACACACACACACACACACACACACACACACACACACACACAAACACACACACACAAGATAACTTTTTTAATAAATTTTTTATATATTTTTTTTTATTTTATGTGAATTGGTGTTTTGCCTGCATGTATAACTGTGTAAGGGTGTCAGATCTTGGAATTACAGACAGTTGTTAGCTGCCATGTGGATGCTGGGAATCGAACTTTGGTCCTCCTGAAGAACAATCAGTGCTCTTAACTGCTGAGCTATCTCTCCAGCCCCAAAATAACTCTTAAATAAAATAATTGTTCTAGAACTAGATTGTGTGTGTACGTGCTCGCATGCACGCATGCACATGGCCCCTGGGTATACCACATGAGTGCAGGTGCTTTCAGAGACCCAAAGAGTGTGTAGATCCCCCTGGAGCAACAAGTGTGTGTAAGCGGGCTAACATGGGTGTTGGGAATTAAATCAGGCCCTCTGGAGGCAAGCACTCTCACTGCTGAGCCAACAGTAAGTTTAATCCACTATAAAGGCTACCTGGAGGCTTTCTGTACCAGAGACAGACCACACTGGCAAATTCACCTGTTATCCACCACCCCTCCATCAGAGAAAACCCATGATGCTCCCAGCATATAGATGAGGAAATTTTGGCTCCAAGATCTCAGTGGCTTCTGCATGGCACACACAATGCATTATGTGTTGGGTGCCATTTTGAGACTTATCTGATGCCATTACACCCTGGGCCACCCTACAACCTGTCTCCTTTCCTTTCCAGACATCTGTAGCTTGGGTTTCTTTCTCTGCAGAGGTGAACCACAGCAGTCCCATCAACATCTTGGAGAAGGTGTCAGGAGGGCTAACAGGGGATGTGAGCCTGAGCGCTGGGCCTCAGGGCCAAGTGACCGGAAGCAGCAAGGCCACTTGCATCTCTGCTTTGGCTGTGCAGACACTCTGGGTTCCCCCTTGCACCTGGGAGATGCTGCTTGAGAAGAGGTAAGAGCCAAGGAAGGTTCCTTGGCAGCTGAACTCACAGCTGGGGTTAATGGGCACGGATCCTCCAGGCGGGAGGGAAGAGCCAAAGCAATCTGACAAGCCATATGGGACAGTTGGCTAGGGTGAAGCCCACTATGGGAGTGAGTCCTGGGGTCATATGGGGCCCTGGGCTCATGTGAGGTTTCAGGCCAGATAGATTCAGGGACAGGAAAAGAAGCAGGGCTATAGAGTGTGAGGCAACAGGAAGTGGTAGGAACTATGGGAAATTAGAGAAACCTGCATAAGGCTGGTGGCTACTCAGTTACTACTAGGCTTTCTAGGTTAGCAATCTCAGTCTTTTTCATCCGTTTTAATATTATCTCCCAAATTTTAAATCTCATTTTTGTCTGTTTGGATATCTGTAACCTTGAAGAGGACTAGTCCAGGTTCTCCTCAGTTTCCCCCTTTTCCCACTCACTTTAGACAAGGAGTCATCTACCCCACTCACCCTCATCCCCCACAAGGCCAGCACTGAGATCAGTGCAAATATCACCAAGCCTGGAAAGGCCTTGGGTTCCCCAGAGGGACAGATACCCCTCCCAGCACTAATCTTCTCTACTTCCTACACCCTCCAGGAAACTGAGGCTTCCTAGGCCCTCCTTCCTCCAGGAACTACAGAGCCGGAAGGAGAGGGAGAGCCTATATGTGGTGACTGAGGCTGTAGAGACACTGCAAGAGACTGTACTTCAGAGCCAGGGCCAAATGCTAGGATCTGGGCAGCTGTCCCTCGTACAGCTGGGTCATGCTCAGGTGTGCTTTGTGCTGGAGTGAGTACATGGCTGGCAGTGAAATTGGATTACTGAGTATCATCAGTGTCAAGAGGGTGCTCTGTCTGCATGGAAGCCTCCCAACCCTGAAGAGTAATAGAGTCCTTGGAAGTTGACATGATGTCAACATCATGTCAACATGATGTCAACATGAAGCATATGTTTTGTTGAGGTTTCTCCTGGCCATCCCCCATGGCTCCCTCTTTCCATCTGTTTTGAATCAGGGTATTAGTATACTGTCCATTCTTGGACCCAAGTGATCTATACTTTTCAGGTAGCTGGTGTTAAAGGTGGGGCAGCAGTGTGGGCCTCCACTCAGGTTATCCTGGGTCTGAAATAGTACACAATCACTGGTTTAGTTTGAGTTTTTCCAGATGATCCCTGCATGTGTCCTTCACAGCAGTATGAAGATTTGCACATCTCGTTACAAACTTTTATTCTTGGGTCATTTATTTCACACAGAAAGGCTGGCTTCACACAAGCATTCTAGGGGCTCTGGGGCTCACCATCCTCCACACATTAGCTGCAGGCACAGGTGGCAGATTGCTTTAGCATGCCCACAAATGCAAATGCATACAAGTAGGGACCACTTTTAGGAACAGCCTCCCTCCCCTGATGGAGTACTGCCTATAAGCATTCAACAGGCCTTATCCTCATGATTCCAGAAGGTATGTCTATTACACCTGCTTCTTTATCTGAGGAAAACAGAGCACAAAGAAAGTCCCTTGCTGAGGACCACCCAGCCAGTAAGTGGTGGGGTCCAAGGTCAAGTCTGTGTGTTCAACACACATTTGGTCAAGTCATTCAAACAGCAGCACAGCCTGCAAATGCAGATGGCTGACATTCTAAACACTTGTTCCCCCAGCAGATGTGACAACCTACTGCAAGTGAGAGGAAATTAAAAAATAATCTTGACTCTGAAGAAGAAAAGCATTTTCTTTCCCCTTACACAAAAGTCCAGACAGGAACCAAAGAGCCTCCCAGTGGTAGACTTTCAGGGATCTAGTCTTTCTATTTTTAAATTCTGTCATCCCCAGTATATGGCTTTCACCTCATGTACCAACATGGCTGTGGTATCTACAGTTATCATGTCCATCCCAGACAACAGAGCAGGAGAGAGGAAATAACACTCCTCAGAACCTGCACACACCTCTCTGTGTTTGTCCTGTTAGCTAAACTTGGCTATACGGCCACATCTTTCTGTAAGGTCGTATCCTATATCCAGGACAACCATGCTGCATGCCAAAGGTGTATGAGTTTTATTACTATTGCTTGTAAGTAGCTCTTTCCTGTGGAGGCAGGCAAAAATGGCTGTGCCAATGAGCCAACATTATGGAAGCCCAGATTCCAGGACCAATGTCTTCCTCTCATGCCTTTGCCTCTCTAAGCCTTGGTTTCCATGAGGACAAAGGGAAAAAGGAACTTGGTAGCCATGCGGAGTCTAGATAGACCAGCCATGTCCCAATGCCTGCACCTCAGCATTTCCGAGTGTCCCAAAGAGAGTGTAACACATTTAATGGGACAAACCACACTGGTGTCTTTGTTGTGTAGCCTCTTAAAAACTGCCAAACCAGGGTTGGAGAGATGGCTCAGCCGTTAAAGCCTAGGCTCACAACCAAAAAACTACCAAGCCAGGTGCCTTGTGTAAGTCCTGTCTTGGGTCATGTCCTTGAAATAGCTCTATGAAAGCACATTTTCTGTTCTGACTGGCCCCACCTTTACCTACCTGTCACCAGCCCTCCAGAATCTTGTCATCAAGACCCTGCTAATCTTCCTATCTGCCTCTAAAACGCATTCTTGAAGCTCTGGAGACCTGAGGGCTGGTGTCCTTTTCTCCATGCCTCCCTCATAGGTTCAGAGCCACATGGATGCAGAGAAAGCAGTGAGCATCCCACAGGGCAGTGTACTGGCATATAGAGTCCTGAAGCTGGTGGTAGAAGATGATTGCTGGGGTAAGGCTCTTCATCCCTACTAACTGCCCTACCCACCCCCTACCAGAGAGCAGTGAGGAATGAAAGAAGAAATGATGTACCAATGCTCCCTACTGGCTCAGCAATAAGCTAGTCAGGCTACCTAAGAAGACTTTTGTAGAAGGCTACTGAGGTCAGATGTTAGGGAAGTTTAACCCCAGTCTGTCTCAGCTTGCCCTGGGGTGGAGCTGAATTCTACCAGGGGTGGGGGGTAGGGAGGCCTTTGTTACCTAATTGGAACAAAGTCTCTCTGCATATCTGTAGTTAGAAATTGAGTCGAGAGACACAGTGAGCCTTGCTGTCCCCATCCATGTCCTGAACCAGAGACACATCTGGAAACTGCCTAGATAGTACCAGCTCTGGACACCCAGTCTGGCGCCCAGATCTCTAGTCTTGACCTTGGAATAAGAGAAGATGACAAACAGAGACAGCATTTTTGTCTCTATGGAAGGGAAAAGTATGAGTTCAGGAGTCAACTATTTTTACCTGTGGCTCTGGTCATGGCCCTGTCACTTTCTAGCAGGATTTGGGTGGCTTTAGGATGCCATGTGGGAAACCCTGCAGAGTCCCACCCCTCCTGGCCAGTGCAGAGTTGCAGCCTCCCTGACCATGTCCTACTTTTTGAGGTTTGTTTGTATTTTCCCTGCTCTGTCACATGCAGCTGTCCTTTATTTTCCTGAGAGAAAGCTGTGTGGGGACACCAGGAGAGGTGAGTGACTTGACCCAAGGTAGGTGACTTCCCCGACATAGTTCTGTGGCTCCTTCTCAATGCTATGCGATAATTCTAGGTCACCGAGGGTGACTCCACTTGATAAGGTAAAGAAAGAACTGCCAAGAGAAATGAGTGGGGGCTGGAGAGATGGCTCAGAGGTTAAGAGCACTGACTGTTCTTCCAGAGAAATGAGTGACAGAATCACCCCCATTGGAGACTCCTAACTGTTCCAACCCTGGTTCCCTCTCCATGTACATGGAGGCGGATATTTGTCCCTTCAGTCTAGATGATCAGAGTCAGAGCCTCAGAGGCTGGGCCTGAGCCAGCCAGGATTCCCCAAATCAGAGAGGCCTAGTAGCCCTGGAAGAGAAAGCTAAGTCAGACTGTTCTTTCTGTGGGAGCATGGGGAAGGGGGAAGAAAAAATAACATGGTAAGGTGTCAGAAAAGAAGGCTGGCTAAGACCTGTGATTGCCTGGTAAGAGCAAAATGTCTCGTGAAGGTGCAGAGGAGAGAATGAGGTGAATATATATGGCACATATGTACTTTTGTGTGAGGGAGCTGCACAGGGCCATTCCTGGGACATTGGATCTCCTGGGGAGGATGGGAGCACCAAGGACACCAGAACAGGTGACTGGCACAAGACTAAGAGGCTGACCACCTGACCTCTACAGGCTTAGACTTCAGCCAGGATTCAGGGGAGGAGTCTGATTTCCAGAGCTTACGGGACCAAGTGGATGACCAGTTGCAGGACCTGACCACACTGTCCTCAGAGCTACGGGACACATTTCTGGGTGCTCTCCAGGAGCTGCTACAAGACCGCCAGGCATTCCAGGAGCTGGAAGACACGGTGATTGACACACTGGCCAGACTTGGCAAAGGCCCCAGATCCAGACAGACAAGGAAGGGGCAGAAGGAGCAGGAACAGAGTGTGGTAGCTGATAGGGCTTCCCTGGGGCTCTCACACACACTTCCTGGGAATGTGAGGCAGGATGTGTATAGACTGGTTTGCCTTAGTGTCAGCCACTGTGCCAGACACTGAAACCCAGACCCCCATCAGCTCACCCAGTTAGGAGGATCTGGTCCAGCCAAGCTTAAACCCAATGCAAGCTCTTTGCATACTCATGGGTACCCAGAGGCAGGCAGGAATGACTCCTTGAATAGATAGGGACATTGAATACAAGAACAGGGGCCATTCCCTTATGCTGTTTTCCTACAGCTGGAACAGGCCCTGGACACTGGATTGCTGGCACAGCTGGAGGGCCCTGGGGGCTTTATCTTAAGCATCCTCCAAGACTCTACAGGCAACTTGTCATGGTCAAGAGGCAGGGCTATCCTCTACATTCTTGGAGCCCTGGCAGGTAAAAAGGGCAGGAATTGAAAGGAGATCATAAAGGGTGAGGATCACATGCTGAACCTGAGCTGCTCGGGAGTGGGCTTCCTGAACTGAGTCTCTGGCCCTAGATCTGCACTAAGTCTTGCCACTAAGTCTTGGTTAATTTCTATTGCTTAAGGCCACCTTCAATGGCACGGCTTGGACATGTGAAAACAATTTGTGTCTGACTTCTATTGACAGACTGTTCCAGGGTGACAGTTTTTACCTTTCAGAATCTCTTGGGAAAGAGGGCTCCTAGTTGAGCTTCTCACCTAAGAACCCTGAGGTGAAGTTCCTTTTCCATCAGAGCCCACAGAGGACACAATACAGGGCACCTGGGACCTCTTCTACTTGGTAACCCCCCTCCATTTCTCACAGCACTGAGTGAACCCCAGCACTGCCTGTTGGCCCAGTCCATAGAGAGACGAATTTTATCTGATGAACTGGGACTGGTGAGAACCTTGGAAAAGGGGGTACTGGGAGAGATGTGGGGAGCTGATGGAGATGCTCTTTAGGAAGATCTGACATACATTCTCCCAGAACCTGTCTGCAGCTCATTTGTGCACCCCCTACCCAATGGAAGCAGGCTCACTGTCTGGCCTTGTAGCCTACACCTCTAGCAACCTCGTGCTGGGGATCCCAATTTGTCTGCATCCTGAGATGCTCTCTATACATCCATATCATTCATATTTTCTGCCAAGCCTAATAACATGAATGGAAAGAGTATGTCCCATCCAACTATTTTCCCCTGTTGATGATGGCTGCATTAGAATGAGCTCATATAAGCACTTTCTCTGGTGGAGACAATTTCTGAAGTCCATAAACTAGAAAGTTGGGCAGCCTGGCAGAAGAGTGATGCTTCACCGAAATCAACATCGGTCAAGGGCAAGGTGCACAGGTGTAGAAATAGGGCTGCACAATCTCAAATGCAAAGCTGCATAAACCCCAAGTCCACAGTTTGGCTGTGGACAGGAAGCAGAGATCCATCCCTGGCTGCTGCTTGAGGGTGGGTGCCTAGGTGGTTCCTGTGTTCCTTCTGAGTGGTTTCTTGCAGGTGTCGAGCATCCTGGAACACAACTATGACCAGATAGAGGAAACAGCCTATCCTCTGCCAACAGGAGTCCTCTGTACTCTGAAGAGTGAGGATGTGGTCCTCATCCTAAGCCTGGTGCAGAGCTGTGGGCTGGAGCTGGAACAGACCAACTGTCAGCTCACCTGGGACCCCACAGTGATGCCTCAGCTCTCTGCTCTCTATGGATGTCTCACCGGGCTGCAGCTACTGGCTGTCCCAAACCCTAGGCTTTCTAGTGAAGACGGAACACTGATCTGTCCCTAGGGTTGCATCCAGCCTAACTCCTGGAAGCCTAGAATGTCACTGACCCTCCCATGGCCACAGCTGATGGCAGGCTTCCACCAGTACAGGCCCTACCCTGGACCAGGATTCTTTTTGAAAGCAATGCAGGCTGGCTGCAGAAGTTTGACTCTGTACCATTAGCCTACCACTCCCAGCTGTGTAGCTTAGACCCCTCTGTGCTCAGCTGAAAGCCATTGTAAAAGGAGATTTGTGCTAATTCCCAAAGCATAAGATGGCAGTGAGAACTTTCAAACTATATGTGGCATGCTTACAAGAGTGCTTTTGTATGGTGCAAGGTGAATGAGACCACATGGAGACACTCTCCAGAGGAACACAGGACATAAGACAGGCTGTCCTGCTTTGCATTTCCTATGCTGCCTCCCTGCCTCCACCATCATAAATTTATCAAGCTGCTCAAGTTCCAGCCAACTGCACCTGTTGGAGCATGGGATAGCCTGGAGAAGTCTTAAAAAAAACAAAACAGAAAATGGGCCTTTCCATGATAGTCCAGGGTCTTCCTAACCTTCCTTAATTGTGCAGTAGCTGGGTCTCTCTCAGCATTTCCCTAGATGTGGGTGTCTTCTGTGAAACCTACATTCGCCAACAAGTGAGTGAGTGTGTGTGTGTATGATGGAAACCAGAGAAGTCACAGATCATGTAGACAGAGCTAAAGCCTGTACCATGGTTCCTTAGACTATCCAGCTGTCCTTCCTGCCTACTTCTTGCTTCTCCCCAGGCCCACTCATGTCCCTGTGTGCAGTCCCTGCTGAATATAACTCCCCCGGCCTAATTTCCATTTCCACTTATCCTACCACACTCAAGACAAAGGCCTAGTTTATTCTCCACTTTGTCCCTCACTGCCAGCATCCTGAGGAAGCCTACTGTCTCCATGCTAAACTTGCTCATTTCTCACATACCAATTGCCAACTTGCCATCATTTTTTGCCATGATGGTATCAAATGCTTAACTGGTCCTGTTTCTGTTTCCTTAGTCTCTTCTTGGGACAGCTGAAGTCTTTCAAAACGATGCTATATTTTCCTTTGAGCCCTCTGAAGCCTCAGGGGCGCAGCCAGTCTCAGGTGGGCTCAAAGGCCTGTTCAGCCCCATTCATCTTGACTGTACCTCTTCTCCCCTTCAGACTCACAGCTCTTCTGTTCTCAGCTGTTGGATGCCTTCCCCAGGTTCCTTCACAGCTGATGGCTGCCCTCTTCTTCCTGTTTTGGCTCACATGATACCTTCTTTAATGAGCCCTATCTCTCTTCACTCTGAGTTGAAAATTTCCCTGTCGGGTGTCCCACAGCTCTTGGCAGCTTCCATAGAAACACAAGCCCTAGTGAACTGATGTCAAAGCACTGGGAAAATAGCAGTGCTGGACCAGTTCTTAGGAAATGAAAGACTTGGCCACCCAGGGAACACCACTTGTTTAACTGTGTTGGATAATACTTTGCCAGAAGCTGGTAAGAGGAAGAAACAGCATTCTGGGAGATGAACAACCCTTGGGATTGCCACCTGTCAAGAAACTGATCAAGCAGATCTGCTTCCCTAGCAGGGACTGGAGGGTGGGGTCATCTCAGATTACAACAGCTTATTTAAAGGCCTCAGTATCCTCAACTGGACCATGCAGATAGCTCTGTGGTTAAGAGCGATGGCTGCTCTTGCAGAGGACCTGAATTCAGTTCTCAGTACCCACACAGTGGCTTACAGTCACCTGTAAATGCAATTTCAGGAGATCTAATGCTCTCATCCGGTAAAAGTATTACATGCACATGGTACTTACTAAAGGCAGGCAAAACATTCAAATACATAAAAATCTTTTTAAAAAGAGGAGAAAAAAAAAAAAAGTTGAGCATCAGACAGAAAGGACCCAAGTACCTTAAAATGCCAAAGAAATGCCAAGCAAGTGGGTGCACTACTTCTTTATAGTGTGACTCAAATTTCAGGTGTGAAAACTTGCACCTTGGTATGGTGTGTGCCTCATGAGGCTCTGTAACAGAAATAGTAACTCTACAGCAGCACCAACTCATGAGATGTTAATGAACACCACACTACTTAACGGTCAAGGAGATGACAGTGTCAGTGGCATTAAAATGGCTTTAAGGACACATAAGCAGCTACAGGTGGCCCAGGCCCACTTAGGAAAGCTATACTATTTCCCCTCCACCAAAGGCAAGCTTTTAGCACTTCTCAGAAAAGTCTTTCAAGGATTCTGGTATTTTATATAAATAATACAGACATGAAGAATCTATGCCATGAGACTTCCTTACCCCAGAATGCCCTCCCTATACACCCAGGAAACCCATCCTAGTACACAGGCTGTGGTTATGACAAGTACTACTTACTCACTAAAGATGGTTTATCAACACGTTGCCTAAAGCAACATCTCACTCACTGGAGCTTGTCATTTCAAAGTACCTCAGTGAAAGAGTATGTACTTAGCCTGTGAAAGATCCTAGGCTCCACACCCCAAGTATGGCAAAACGTTACATTAAAAAAAAAAAAAAATGTGTTTAGAGATCTGAAGAGATAGCCTACCAGTTAAGAGCACATACTGCTCCTTTTTTTTTTTTTTTTTTTTTTTTAACTTTATTTGCCTTGGTGTTTGCCTGGAACTGGGAACTGGAACTACAGACAGTTGTGAGCTGCCATGTGGGCACTGGGAATTGAACCCAGGTCCTCTGGGAGAGCAATCACTGCTTTTAACCACTGAGCCATCTCTCCAGCCCCACTGCTCTTAAGAGGACCTATGCTGGGCAGTTCATAACTGCATGTAATTCCATCTCTAGGAGACCCAATGCTTTCTCTAGGGTTCTTCAGGTGCTCACACTCATGTGCACATATGCACAGACACATATACACATAATTAAAAATCTTTAAAAACTATTTTAGTCTCAAAAGTACAGGGTAATTGCTTAATAGGAAAATGTTATCATGAATATAAGGAATATTAATATCTATTATGAGTTCATTCAGATTTACAGTTAGCACCTTCACTAAGCAAGAGGACCAGTAGTATTTGTTCTCTAGAATAAAAAACCTTCTGTATAGACTAGCACTATCACTAAGCAGTGAGAACCAGTAGTGTTCTATAGAATGAAAAAAACCTACATTACTATATAGGATACCAGCAAAGTTAGACTGTAAAGCTTTGATGGCCAAGATACTAATGCTGAGCACCCCTTTCCTGCAAACATACCAGGCACTGACTAGTAGGTTTATTAAGGCCTTCTCTAAAGATACACCATGTTTCCTGTTTGGAGACAGGATATTTAACCAAAGTCTCACCAAATTAAAGGAGAGAGCTGAATAGACTCAATCTCACTGACTGAACTTTGTTGAAACATCACATTATCACATCTTGCTGACAGGACATATGAGACATCCTAGTGGTCTGAGACCAGTCAATTATCCCTCTCTACAGATGAGGTGCAATGCTCTGGCTTGGGTGCCAGGGCTTTGAATCCACAGGTCTTACATATCTTCCACTCTTAGTTGATGAATTAAGAAATTTGGCATGGCAGTTACTGCATTCTCAAATAGAACCAGAATGGCATTTCAAACTCAAGAAGTTATCTCAACTCAAAAACTTAAGATTCATGCACAGATACCAGTATCCTCTTAAGCCTAAAATATTTGCAGAAATTCAGGGATCCAGAATGCTAATCTAAGTCTTTGTAAAGAGAAACAGAAGTTGAAAGTGTCACATATCTATGACAAGGACCGAAGAAAAGGCTAGTGGAGTAAGATAGTCATGGGCATGCTTTGGTAGAAGAGATGACATGATTGCTTACCTTCCTGTTTTAAACCAGAGGCACATGGGTCAAGAACACGCTGAAATGTACTAATACACATACTTTTAAAAACCACAAGGTACATAAAGAGGCAAGCTTCAAAGTTATTTACCATCAGCAGAACAGGGCCAACCTCTGTCCAGTGGACAAGCACACCTTTTGCTTGGCTTTTGTTATGGCTGTGCTATGCCTAGCCCCAGAATCCTTCACTTGCAAGAAGTTTCCTAACAGAGAAATTAATTTTGCAATACATGCCAACAATGCTCCTAGGTAAATGACAAATATCAGATCTGAGGTTGACAGCACTCCCCAGCAGAGGCAGCTCTGTCAACATACTGCAGCTGTGCACCCCTATTATTCGAGGATGTCAAATAAACCTGCTCTTCTCAACAGGGCAGGGACAGGCAAATTCTGTACAGGGCCAATACATACTTTAGCCTCTGATGGCCATATGATCTTTTGTCACAGTTCTGCTCCTACAATGAGGAAATAGCCATAAATAATATAATTCATATACAAATGAGGCTACGTTTAATAAAATTTTATTTATGAACACTGGAGTTTGAATTTCATATACTTTTCTCATGCTACAAAATATTTTTTCAACTTTAAAAAAACATTTGTTATCCTTTATTCCCCCAACCTTTTAAAAATCATTCTTAATTCACAGGCTGTGTAGGTACAGAAGAAGGTGAACTGGCCCAGAGCCTGGGCTATTGACCCCTAGGCTATAAAGATTTTTTTGCTCACTTAATCTTCAACATGCAGAGCGTGAACCATGTTACCTGAAAAGGCCACCACAGTACTACTACATCTATTTCCTTTATTTGTACTCATTCACTCCATTCAAGCACTAACTTGGCAGCAAGCCATATTTAGGTACTGTGCAAGATCCTTCCTTGGGACACTGGAGGAATATGACACGGCTCTTCTCTCAAGAGTATCAGAAAAGACTCGGACGTGTGAAGTACCAGGCTGTGTTATGAGACAGTTGTATTCAGTGCTTATGTTGACTGTAACAATTTACCACAAACTAGGTGGCTTAGGAGAAATTTATTATTATTATTATTATTGTTATCTTTACCATAATAGAAGATAGAAGTCTGAAAAAAAAAACAAAAACCAGCAACAGAGTCAGTTCCTCCTTGAGGCTCTGATGCAAACTGTTCCAGGACCCGCTTCTAGCTTCTGTGGCTCGGGATTCTTCTTCAAGGCATGATGTTCACCTTTGCATCTGTCCTCCCAGGACCTCCACTGTGTCTGTATTTTCCCTTCTTTTCTCTGACAAGGACTTGTCAATGGAGTTAGGGCCCACCCTAAGGCAGAATGATGTCATCCACAGGTCCTTACGTTCACCTGAAAATTCCCTTCTT
Organism: Sigmodon hispidus; assembly: GCA_004025045.1. Taxonomy (NCBI): domain Eukaryota; kingdom Metazoa; phylum Chordata; class Mammalia; order Rodentia; family Cricetidae; genus Sigmodon; species Sigmodon hispidus. Next base: position 16,068 of record PVIH01018411.1, on the reverse strand, counting down.
CCAAGTGAGGACGTATATACAGGTTCCACACAGACATTATAATGCTGCAGAGTGCACTATTTAACCCATTATAATACTGTTAGAGGACTCCTAGAAAACATAGCCAGGATCATCCAAACAATTTTCAGGAGAAAGTAATAGCAGCTGACTTTTAAAAGATGAAAGCTGGTGTTGGTCAGTCATGAGGGAGAAAGAGGAAATCAGACTCAGGTTGCAGCCAAACCAGAGTCACACAGCAATACCACAATGAATAATCTGTAAACAGTAATTAGTTATGCTTGGCTGGAGAACAGGGTGTGAAGTGGGACAGGAGTGAGCAGGAAGCCAGAGAAGTCAGCAGGAACTTTATTACCAAATGCTGTGTGCTCTGATGTAGAAGGTCCCAAAAGAAGCCTGTGATCCTCTTCCATGGTTAACCACTTTAACTGTACCACACCTTGACAGGATCACCTATCATTAAACCCTTGACAAGCCTGAATCAGACAATCTTCAGGCAGCTTCTCTTAACCATGATAAATTCCACGACTCGGTTCGTTCTATGACTTTAAACTTTCTGCCACTAGTGAGATAGACAGCAGTCTTTCCTCTGGGAAGTACTCTTATTGCTCACTGTCCTCCAGTGTCAAAGCTTGCTTCTGAGACACCCTGTGCTTCCTGTGGCTGCCATTTCACTCCTGAAACTGAGAGCTGAGAAAGTGTGGTTTTCCTTTCACGACTACACTCACACAAGATTAAATCAAAACAGAAGTCAAGTTAATGACACAATCACTGGTCATCTTATATACAACAGTTTTAAAAGCAGTTAAACTTATGTACATAAACAAAAGTTAAAAAAAAAAAACAACTAAAAAAGACATAGCTATTCCCTAAGAAAAAGAAAAATTACGTAATGTGTCTATGCATTCCACAGAAATATATACAGGAAAAACTTCCAGAAACCTCAGTAAACCAAGCCACACTTAGAAAAAGGAAGCTGACTTTTATTTTATCAACAGCCATTCTTAAACATGAACATGCATACGTAATAGTCTACGCACACATCACAGTTTTTAACGTTAGTTAATAAAGGTTAAACACACAACATACATCCTTACCAAAAAGAAAAAAAAAAAAAAAGTCAAAATGCAAACTTAAAACAAAAGTCTTACTAATTTAAAAAAGGTTTGTGTTGGGTACCATTTGTACAACACAGTTAATTTAAACATTTCATTTTGGCTGGACATGAAAAAGCGGCAGTAGAAAATAAATTCATGAGGATTTTAAATAGCAGAATAGGCAGTTTTGCCATGCAGGAGAAGCAATATTAAATATTAGTTTTCAAAAAAAATCCACATTTAAAAATATTTAGTTCAAGTCACAGAACTTTTCTCAGTAGAGACCTCAATGCAATGCATAATTAGCTGCCTTAGATGGCCTGTTTTGAAAGGACAAAATCCCTTTCAAAGTATAACTTTACTGATTTTGGCACAGAAAAGAAGTCTTAAGAACAAGAACATGATTAAAAAAGTGGGAAGAGGAACAGAGGAAAGAAACCAAAGCAAGAATAAGGAGATTTAATATTAGTCACTAAAGACTGCATTCTCGGTCACTGAAGAACACTGTGCTCCATCTGCAGCAGGGGCTTGTTCCACACCTCTTACTGCAGCATGGACCTAATTTGCTTGGAGGTAGTCTCATCATTCAAATGTTTTGTTGTGTACCTATAAGAAATGGTGACTGATGTTAGGGAATGAAAGTCTCCATGGGCTTTGTAGTATGACAGATAAGCAGCTGGTCAATCCATCTCACAATCACACCGTAGAGAAGCAGTTTGAATCCTGATCAGGCTCACTCTGCTCTTCTCCCCCTCCAACAGAGCAGCCAGTTTCTGGTCATCTAGTTATAAGCACCTTGTTGGAAATGATTTGTCAAACTCTGAAATAATTAGCAACCTCATGGACAGGAAAACTACATACCTATACCAGGTGTTATGGCTCCTGAACCAAATACAACCTATCTCCTATTTTTGCATGACACATAAGTATACATACTTTTTTTTTTAGATTTTAAATGACTGGGGAGAAAAATAATCAAACAAAACTATAGGAAATATTCAGTGTTAGCATATGAAATTTAAATTTTAATGTTCATACATAAAGGTTGTACTGAAGGAGAGGAGTGGGCATACCCAAATACATTAAATGCATGTATTCTTGAAATTGTCAAAGAATAAAAACATACTTTAAACAGTTGTGGAAAATACCAAGTTGGTTAATGTATGTTTTATCTGAGGTCACTTTACTGACACAGTGGAAAACTTAAGTAGCTATTCATTCTTAAAAACAGCCTTCAGAGTCTAAAATATTTACTCACACTCTGGCCCCCATAGAGTGAAACTTTACAGAGCCCTGTCAGGCAGTGATGGCATACACCTTTAATCTCAGCACTCTACAGAGGTAGAGGCAGGCAGATCTCTGTGAGTCTGAGGCCAGCCTGGTCTATAGAGAGAGTTCCAGAAGAGCAAGGGCTAGCCAGAGAAACCCTGTCTTAAAAAACCAAAAACACCCTGAAATATCTACGTTCCCAAAGTACTAGGTACTTATTTCCAGGTAGGTGCATCTTGAACAATCATGCAAATCCAAACTTAAAATGAACTAAAAAAGAATTACTCTAAGAGTTTCTATTTTAAGATTAAACACTAAATTCTTTTAAATAATGAAGACCACCAAGCAAATCTACAATGTCTTACAGAAAAACCAGGCACCACTATTCTAGAAGGCCTGGAGAGCAGAGCCTAAGAAAGGCTGCTGGTGGAGAACAGCACCAGAAGACGTGGGAGACTAGAGGGGGAGATCTGGAGATCAAGTACAATGAGAGCCCTTCCCTTAGGAGTGACAGGAAACAAAGCGGGTGCTAAAGGAAGCTACAGGATGTTCAGCTGAGGAGCTGCTACTGAGGACTGAAGATGATGTCTAGAATTTGGACCTGATTAGCAGCATCAAACACAGATTTGCAATGTTGGGTGTGGAAAGTATTTTGAAGATAATTCAAACAGGCTGATTTTGCTTAAAGCATTTCACATAATTTTCAAAGATTATATCATTTTAAGTAGGAATACAATCTATGTTAAAGAAATGTAAACAGCTGTGAAGTGTATTACAAACATGCCTTAAAAGTGAAGATGCTAACTGTATTCCTTGTAAAAGGTGAAGAGACAGGCGTGTTTATCATGCATCCAGTAGCAGTCACTTCCAAACTGTTCTCATGAAGAGACACTGGAGTGAGTGCCAGGTATATAACTGCAGGGAAGGCAGTACAGTTGTAGGGCTGGAAGGTAAAGTCCACAGAGCAGTGTTTCTCACCTTCTGAACACTGAAACCCTTTAATACAGTTCCCCCTATCAGGGTGACCTCCAACCATAAGATTATTTCATTGTTACTTCACAGCTGTCATCTTGCTACTAAGAATAGTAATGTAAATACTTTTGGAGAAAGAAGCTTGCCAAAAGGGTCAGGATCCACAGCTTGAGAACTGCTGTCATATAACCGAGTATAGAAAATGAGCTTCTAGGTTGTGAAATTATGTTTGATGTTGATTCTGTGCACTAAGATGTCCACTTACAAAGATGTTATGCAGCAAAGAAGCTTCAGTAACTAAATCAACACTGACTCCCCAGAACAAAGATACTATATACATAGCATCATGAACACAGAAGCAACTAAGCTATTCAAGAGCAAAGGAGCTACTCATAGTATTTTATATTGTTGTATCAACAGGCTAATAATTACACTGAGCCATGATTCTCTATATATGTACACATGGTAAGGTCACGTGTTTTTTCTTTAAATTTCCCCTTGTTTATCAACATAGTTAAAGTTAGAAGAAGCAATCCTGCTTCAAAGGGACAAACAGCAGAGCGAAATTTTCAGTCAAGAAATGAAGCTGGTATTCTCATTTGCCTACGTACAGCCCTCATTAAATAATATTGTATCATTATTCAGAAGCAACATTACCAGTAAACAAAACCTACAGCTTAAACATTACTGATGTTTCTTTTAGATGCTATTCAAACATTTAACACCAATTTTTCTGGCATGCTTAAATACACATACATACCTGAGAGCATTGAGAAGACCTTCTACGCTATTAGGAGGTTGGTCCTTAAGAACTTTGATACAACCTTTCATCTGAGGAGAAAAAAGAAAAAGTAATATAACATTCATCAAAAAAGTAAAACTGAAATTGGAGCCCTAACTATAGAACTAAGGAGCCCATATACTAGAAATGCCAAATTATTCACTCTTGATGGTGGGGGAAGCAGCAAATACTTTTATTTTCAGTCTCTCAGTGAGGCAAAGTTTTCTGGGAATGTAATCAGTCAAAATGAAGTTCCACTCAGATTAATGAACTAAAGGAAGACTTCCTGAAAACATACAGCAAGTGCAAGGAGAGAATGGATCTGCTCCAGGAAAGGTTTCCAGGGAGCCTGTGACAGACAGAGGACAGACTGGAATCCTGTTGTGCTGACAAGGGAGCTACAGAGTCCAGATGATTCAGGTAGGACTAACTGACAGGCAGTCAGCAGGGACTTCTACAGGCTACTCATAGGGAGAAATATTCAAAGAAGATAGTATTTCAAGATGAGCCTTATTATCGCGAAAAGCCTGGCAACATTTTCTGCTATTTAAATCCTGGGACAATACTCATAGGCATGTGGGAACTATGTAAAAATTTTGGGACACAGTTACCACCCAAGTAAGCTAATGCTGACTCATTTTTCTTTAAACAAAGCCAGATACATTTGAAAGCCAGCAATCAATAACCCTAAATGCTATGAGCATGAAGTAGTAATAATAAAAGAGGGACCAGATGATCTCCACCAGACATTAGTTAGAATGCTGATGTTCAACGGTGACCAGAAAAACTACAGATAGAGAAAAGAGAAAAACACTTCAATTCTAACAGAATTTCCAGGCAGATAAGGAAAGTAGAAACCAGTCACAAACTATTATAGATGGGGAAGGAAAAGAAAAACGCAGAATCTTCTACTTTTCTTTAAAAAAAAAAAAAAAAAAAAAAAATCAATGCTGGCTTTTAATACACATTCTCAAGTAAACTTTAATTTTGGTTACTGACCAAAGGATTTGATTAGAAAAGCTATGCAATTACTAAAAATAAAATAAATATTCAACTGTATCATTCAAACATCTCACACACCTGCATAATGGAGAGCAACCAGAAATACAGGATAGTGGAGAAGAAGGAATTCCAACTGTATCACAGACTATGGTCAGAATCTGAGTCCAGCCTGCTATGCTTTAAATAAAACTTTATGATTTTGTGCAAGAAAACAGTTTGCAATCATATCAAACAACACATAACTTACATCAATTTTCGAAGTTTTGGCAAATGCTCCCACTGGATGGACATGGTCATAGAGTATTATGACACCCACCATTACCCTCAAGCAGAATGATACTGTCTCTTCATTGGTAAATCTGCTTCTGTATTCCCTGGAGGGGCAGATGATTTATAGAGATGAGGCACATCAGAAACCCTACTGAACTGATTACCCCTATACTCGATCCTAACTAATTTGAACTCTGAAACAGATACCAACATTACCCCTTTTCTCCACAATACAGAATACAAAGAGATACATAGTCAATGAACCTAGGCCAGTTGCTGAAAGTCTTCACAGTTACTGAGTCCTCAGATAGATGCATGGAGGAGGCATTTTCTAAATGTGATTAAACCACCTCATTTCAAGGCACAGAGGGATTCAGTGGTGTTCCCAAAGAAACAGCCCTATAACCCAAAGAAGCAAGTTTGTGACCCTGAACTTCTCAGGTTCCAATGTTGTGTTCTGGGGTAACCGAAGGGTATTGGAAACCTAGCCCTAACCCTAACCCTAACAATCTCATATCTCTTTTAAAGGCTAAGACCATAAAATCAACATAGCAACTGGGGAAATACATGATTGGTCACTTTAAAGGTCATACTATAATCGTAAGATTGCCTTAAGATCAACTGGTTAGGGGGCTTTTACAACCGGGTGTTGGTCACAGCTATTCTGCATGGAACTTCTAGTATTTTAATCTCAGGTTCGACTATTATGTCCTATCTGAGTTGATTATGGCTATCTGGGCTGGGTCACCCTGTTTCCTGGGACAGACTTTTAGACTTTTAGTTCCTTGTTCTCATGGGGGGTGCTCTGCCGAATACCTGAACTGAATGCCTGGCTCAGGCCCTAGAACCCAGGGTCTTTTATTTTCCAATTTTTTTGGGGGTATTGTCTCAATCATGAGACTCTGGCTATCTAGAAGATGGTCTTGTGCCCTACCCCTGCAGGCCTCAACTGATCTGCAAGGTCGCTTTAAGCAGCTGGGACCTCACTTGCAAAGCCAATTCTAGGCTGTAGGGACCTTGGCCTCTATAAAAAGATTTGTCTTTTATGCCAGTTTTTTTTTTTAACTTAGCATTTTAACCTTTTATGAGTTCAGTGGTAATGGGCATAGTAGTCTTTTTATTATTGCTTTAAGCTGACATTGGGGCGTTGTTGTTAGGGGCCCAAAAGGCTGAAAAGCTAGTAAAGGAACTGGGCTCCAGGACTTCTGTCAGGAGCATGTAGCTGTCTGATCCAGTAGCAGAGAGACAGGAAACAACCCACATCGATAGAACTGGTTTACAGGCTTTTATCCAGTCTAGAGCTTCTAGTCAAGTGGAAATCTGTTGAGATATGTTAAAACTGAGAACAAAAGAAACTCTAATAAACTGATTACCATTATACTTGATCCTAACTAATGTGAACTCTGAAACAGATACCAACATTACCCCTTTTCTCCACAAGGTCCCTAGGGAGAGGAAATGGATGTGGTAAGGACTTAACATCCACATATTGTGGTCTCCACATCTGTACCCCTAGGGCATTATATTATCTCTTCTATAATTTTAGAGAAACCAAAAGTAACCCTGAAATAAGAGTTTGCAAATGAGTGCTTAGCAACGTGAGAAAAGTCACTAGTTTTGTTATATTATAGGTATCTTAATCTAAACACATTATTATACTATAGGATTCAATCATATTCTCTCCCTTAGAAAAAAGGAAGCAGAATTCTGATTTGCATAGAAAGCAATATGGGGCAGCAGTAGACGAGACCCAAGACAGTAACACTATGATCCAGCAGGAGGTGGATTGGCACTAGGTATCCCTTCACTTTCTGGACCCCATTCCCTTACACAGGAGAAAAGGGTGAGAGGCGTTTGTTCTCCTGCCTCATGAGTTCACTGCAACACAGTGTATAGAAGAGCACATTGGGAAATGAGTGCTGCAGAATGGACGTTCCCTAGTAAAAATCATATTTTATTCAAGAATCCAAGATACATCTTTCTGGTGCTGACAGAAAAATTGTTATGTATCACAAATGTCTTCAGGTAATTTGTGTTTCTGAGGAAGTAAGAACTGACAGTGTAAGACCAAGTGGTAAATGGAATATGATTAGAGTTAGACTCTTCTCTGCCCCCTAATATCATGAAATTGTTATTCTGGTGAGAATAAACTTATTGCAGTTTTCAGAGTCCAGCTCTATGCTTCAAAAAGAAATGCACTAAGGTGCCAAATTATTTTGACTTTGTGCACACATTCGGCATTTGAAGGCTAAAATAAACTTTATTTCTTTTTCCACATAGACATTTTTATATTTGGCTATGTTTTGAAACACCAGTCACTTCAATAGTGTTGCTGGAGTAAAAAAGATTGGCTAATACTCACGGTGTCTCCAGCATGACTCTGCATACACTTGCCATGGTGCTCAAACAATCTGTGGTATTTTCTATCGGGAGATTTTTGTTCTATAAAGTGTACAAAGAACAGAAAAGGTAAGTAAAAGTGAAAAATTTGTCATTTAAGTGAAAACTTAATAGAATCCCCAAACAAGCAAATGACCTGGCTCCTATTTCTAATTCTCTAAGCCAATTACAACCATGATCCTAATCACTGTTCCATGATCAGGAGACAGATAGCCAAGACCCTGCTACCCTGGAGTTTATTCAGAAGGTACCGGGAAGTTGTAATTATTTCATTAATTTTATTTACATATGTGGGCACTCTCGTGTCACAGTGCAATCATCTCTCAGGGCCGTGGGAAACGTTATAAACAGAAGAGGAACAAGAGCAGAGATGAGAGTAGGTAGGAGGGTGCAGTCTGATGTGGTGCACAGCAGGAGAGGGGTTAAGTTTTCATAAGCACTATATTCTTTAGAGGAGCCAGGAACATCATCTGTGTGTGGGACACATGTAGAAAGCAATGCAGAAAGGAACTTAAACAACCATCCCTCAGATTTTAACTTGTAATGAGAAAGACAGTAGAAAGGGAGGGCTAAGTGATCATCACGGACGGAGGGACAGCAGTGCTCAGGTCTCTTTCAGGTGCCAGTCTAAGAGTAGTATTGAATCACAGCACTGCTGAGGTCATCACATCTGCAGTGAGTGGAATAGCATCAATGCAGAGAAAAGTATGTGGCAACTCACCTCTGATACAAATTTTGTTGTTGCATCACTTAAGGTTTTCAGCATTGGGGTAGCCTCAGCATAAAACAAAGACATTCGATTTGCCAATTCATTATTTACTTCATTTTCTCCCTCTGCCTGTGTGGAAATCATTCGACATTAATTCCCAAATTATTAAATGTGAAGAATATCTACTTCATTAAACCAACATAGTAAATACTTTTAAAATTAAGCCCAGATCTTCATATACAAGTACTACTTAAATACTCTTTAAAATAAAGACTGCAAATGATATTAAGTAATTTTTTAAAAAGTACAACTGTCTAGTAAAGCATATTGAGAAGTATTATGAAATTGTAAAACCTGGTTAAGATATCTTACAACCAAGAGACTGCTTAAAGGCTCTGGAAGACAAAAGAATTACTATGAAATTATACCCTGTCTTCCACCATGAACATATAAGGATCCATGATGAAAACAGGCAACAGAAGAAGGGACTTCATATTAGAAGGACTTCACGAGGAGACTCAGGAAGACGTGGGCTTGTACAAGGGACAATGTGTATATAACTAGACGAGGAATTTCTATACATCTGACATGTGGTGTAATAGGAGGCAGCAACCAGTGAAAATTGAAAAAGTGGAGACTGTAGAGGGCCTTAAATGCTACTTTAAGTTAGCATTTTCCTTACAAACAGGGAGCCATTTCAAGTATTAAAAGGAGTATTAAGTAAATGTCTTCAAATAAACAACCCTTATATAACAGTACATAGACAGTTCCAAAAGGCAAGGAAAGAAACCATGCTGCTACAAAGTAACTGAAATAGAAAAAGAAATGGGTTCTGAGGTGAAGAAAAAAATGAGGTAAAAAACAAGATGGGCAAGAATCTGAGAGATCTCACTGATAACCACTGGCTTTATATCTAATTATTAGGCCAATTGAAGATCTCTCTAATGTTTTTGGTTGCTTGAATAGTGATGGTTAAGAAGATAGAAGATGGAAGTGTTGTTTTGATTTACAGGGTGGTTATTAAAAACACACTATGGGGGCTGGAGAGATGGCTCAGCGGTTAAGAGCACCGTCTACTCTTCCAGAGGACCCGGGTTCAATTCCCAGCACCCACATGGCAGCTAACAACTGTCTGTAGTTCCAGTTCCAGGCAAACACCAAGGCAAATAAATAAATAAATAAAGTTTAAAAAAAAAAAAAACACACTATGATCAGCTTCTCACTAAGGAACATGTATAAATCCCAACAGAGAATCCCTTTAGCTCTGGCCTGCTGCCCACTTTACAACTACTTCACAGAGGTTTTGCAGTATCAATAAATATACCAATTACCACAATATGGGCGCCCTAAACACAATGTAGTATTTTTTCATGTGTAATTCCTTGAAAGTAGAAAAACAAAATACTAAATAGTTTGGGAGGGTAGGAAGAGATTAGCAGCCCTAAAGAACCAAGAGAGGAGCTATGCTGACATGGCAAAGGACTAGAAATGACTTTCTAAAAGCACGAGGCAGATATGCTAATAATGGTCCATAACCTCAAGCACTCCTCTTGCCACTGGCAGTTAATGTCCTCATGCCATTCTCCAGGATTCATCATTCCAATCATAAGCAATCATGTAAAAATTTCTGTTCAGTTAAATAAAAATATATAAAAAGACTTAAAGTATCACTGCTACAAAAAACCCCACAATTTTACTAAAGCGGCTGTGGGAATTAAAAACAGTAGAAAAAGAATGCATGCTACATGGTTTGCTATAGTTTGAGTTAAAAGCTCAAAGCTTTGGTTATTCACAGTTACTAGCTTTAACATCAGAATAAGCCAGGTACTCAGGAGGCTGAGGCTGGTGGATTTCAGTGAGTTCCAGGCCAGCCTTGTATACATAGTGAGTTCCAGGCCAGCCAGGGCTATATAGAGACTTTGTCTCAAAAAATGAGAAAGAAACAAAACAAAAAGTTCATTTGGTGAGTGGGTGAATGTATGAACAAAGGGGAGAATAAATCAAGTTATTCTTTATCACCACTAAACCTACATCAAAGCTTATCTTACCGGTACATTATTAATTCTCATCCGGCTCAATGTTCTTCTATAGTAGCTGAAGTCATTCTGTATGGCAGGATTTGTCATCTAGAGGAGGAGGACATGTGTGAAAGAACATTGTTATGTATAAAAGATGACTGTTATATATCAAATGCTAATGTAAACTGGGTGAAAATATACTATAGTTTGAACTGGTAACCTAACATGAAAGCATGTAGTATTTACTGAATTCTTCAGTGTATTTTTTCCCTTTGAGACAAGATCTGACTATCAATTCCACACTGACCTTGAACTCATAGAGACCTTCAGACCTCTGAGTCCCTCAAGTGCTGAGACTAAAGGTATATGTCACCAACATAGCAGCATTCTTGCTAAAGAGAAAACCATAGACTATTTTTCAATTGCAAGCAGTATACATTGCTTCTTTTCATTAATTTTAGGTAAGATCTTAAATGTCTGTTTATTGAAAATATTGATATTATAAAATAACAAAAAAATGTAAGGGTACTTGTTTTGAATAAAAGAACATATGTATGGTCTACAGAAACTCTCTAACACACTAAATATTTATTTACATAAAAATCCTTTGTGCCCAAAGTATTAATAGAGAATTAACAGTTGTCTATAATACAATATGAAGTGACACAGTTGGAAATATAGCTCTTCTATTTTCTAGAAAAGGTACTCGGGATCCTGAAAATTCAAAGCTGTCATAATTTGAAGTCAGGGTGCTTTCTTAAAAGTCTTGCCCTGTACAGACAGTAACACGGGACTTATGGATGTAAATACTATAAAGAGGGAGAGAACAAGAGTGAAGAGAAGAAGAAGAAAGTAACAAGGCAGAGAAAAAAATCAACTTTTGTATTTTTTAAAAAAGGTAAATAAGCTAAACAAAGAAAGAACTGTGAGACAGGGCAGCAGCTCGGATGACTTGCTGTTCTTCACAGTAAGCACTGCCTCCTGGGTACTTTATTGGCTGCCACTTCAAAAGAGCTGCTATTTCAATCTAGCTCTCCAGGTGGGCGGAAAAACAAGGCTTCTCCTACTACTACTATTCATTGAAAAATAAATATAATTTTCATAAAAACTGTACTACCTTGAGTTCATCAAACCGGAGTGTAAAATGAAGAATCTCTGCAAACTGTTTAGCAAGAGCCTGCTCTCGCTCTAGATGCTGGGTGGGGGAGTATGGTGTACTAGTCAAGGCTCCCAGAAGGCCTCTTAATGCTGCTTCTAATGAAAAAAAGATAAAGATGTTAATTGTCAGAGTTCAATTCCCAACCAACATATAGATTCAAACACACTTTCCCTCTCTCTTTCTATAGCTAAAACAAATCTATACCTTGTCATTGCTAATACTGCATACACTCAAACTGTCTACTACATTAATAAAAACCTTAAAAGAATTTGATAAACCCAGATTCAAAATGATATAGAGCATGAATCTGAACTAAACACCAGAAGCACATGGGGTAAATGGCCTTTTGTGTCTCCTGTCTGGTCGCTCTGCATCCTGAGCATCCAAAATGCTGAAAGCAATCCTGAAATTTGATCAAATGTAGGTAATTACCACTTTTCTTTCCTTTAACATCCTGTCACAGCAGATTTTCTTCTGTTCTACAGGTTCCCAAACTTTGCTTTCCAGTGACGTAGAAATTAATAAGGGGAAAACTAATGCCCCCACCACAAACTGCAATTGTTTTCCCCCTACTTGATTTTCACATCCACTCTTGACCTTGTAAGGCACATTTCAGTCTTTACATTGCAGATAAGATGGTCTTTTAATTTGGTAATTTGATGATGCTATTACCCATCTTAAAAAACTGTCAAGCTAGAACAAGAAAGGGGAACAATATGACCAGAAGAGAAAGCCCCTGCAAAGAATTCTACTTTTAGAGATTACTGTCATTGATTCTTACCAAAGGATATGACTGGGTGGGGGGGCATAGACATAACACAGCGCATAAGAACAATTATTGTAAATGCTTTTGCTTTAACTCTTTAAGCCTAGCAGGCATAAGGCTCTTGGTTCAATCCCCAGTACCACATAAATCTGGCATGCTTGGCTTAGCACTTAGGAAGTAGAAGCAGAAAAATCACAAGTCCAAGAGCACAGTGGGGGTTGGGAAGGCACCCAACTTCCTGGAGGCAAGGCAGGCAGATACCTGTGGGTTGAAGGCCAGCCTGTTTTGCAGTTAAATCTTAACCCTTCCACCCACAAAAAAAGTTCAAGGTCAAAGCCAAGAGACCAGGAGATCCACAGGACCCAAGTAGGAGAAGGAAAAAAAAAAAAAAAAAAAAAAAAAAAAATCAAGTACTGCAATCTGAGTTCCACAACTGTTCTGTGACAAACAAACTTAAAATACATGTGTTTCCCTGCATGTGTGTATGTCCATGTCCGTGCATGAAACCCATAGAGGTCAGATCCCCTGGAATGGAATTTAGATGGTTGTGAGCCAACACGTGGTATTAGGAATGGAACTAGGTCCTCTGCAAGAGCAATATGTGCTTTTAATAACTGAGTCATCTCCCTGGGACCTAAGTTAATGTTTAAAACAACAACAACAACAACAACAAAAAGGTTCAAGGTTATCTTCAGATATAGCCAGTTCAAGACCAAACTAGCCTATCAGAGATCCTATGTCAATCAAAACAAAGAATTCACTACTTTAAGAAGAAAACTATCAGTCTGGCCAGTGGCAGCACACACCTTTAATCCAAGCACTTCTTTTCTTTTCTTTTTTTTTTTTTTTTAACTTATTTATTTATTTATTTGCCTTAGCGTTTCCCTGGAACTGGAACTACAAACAGTTGCTAGCTGCCATGTGGTTGCTGGTATTGAACTCAGGACCTCTGGAAAGAGCAGTCAGTGCTCTTAACTGCTGAGCCATCTCTCTCCAGCCCCCCAAGCACTTCTTGAGTCAGAGGCAGATAGATCTCTTAGTTCAAGGCCAGCTTGGTCTACAGAAAGAGTTCCAGGACAGTCAAGGTCACAAAGACAAACCCAGTCTCTATAAACCAACAAAACCAACAAACAAAAAAGCCCAATGAGACCAACCACTATATTGAATATACTCCTTAAGCCCCTTGAAGACCTTGGTGAGACAAATCATTATGTGTACTGTCAGCACAGGTAGCTGCCTCAACAGGAAAGGCTCATAGGCCTAAGACTAACACAAATAACAGAAAATTTTTCTAGCGAATAAGAAAACTCAGCATCTTCTAATTAGTCTGGCAATAATAACAAGTAAGGCACCAGGATCTGTCTTCTGAAATACAAACCACAGTAGATACGCTGCAGCTAAGGTCACAAGCTCCCTCATTGGTTTAACAAAATGCTGAAGGACTTGTACAACATGATAATTGTTGGTATTCCCTGAGCTGCCTGGTATTTATTCTCATCTCTGGCTCTACAATGGAAGGGTAGATAGAGAAGAAGTAAAAAGACTTAAGATATAAAGGTAGAAGACTGAGCAGACTAAGTCTGGATAGAATACTGAAATTCTGGATGTGACTGTTCAGCTAATAAGAGTCATACAGGGCTGCCTCCAAAGCCTAGCATGGACTATTATTGATCTTAAAGTCCTAATACATATTTGAGATACTAAATTTGAGTAGCCATTACAATACCAGTCACTCATCAAACAACACTGTGTCTATCATGCAAGCAAATAAATACATCCTGCTAATAAATAAGAAAGCTAGATACATTGACCAGGCTACTGATCTGTGAGATAGGGTAATCTATTAGATTTTTAAAGTTTTACTTTATATATATATATATATCTTATATTTTTGTATATACTACATATATTTTATATACACATATTACAACCCAAACACTGCTTTCCTCTCCTTCCTCTCTTCCAAGCCCCTCCCACCTCCCCTAGTAACTCCAGGTTTGAGGTAAATACAGGCTGGTCCCTGGAGTTTCTTGGCCAAATAGTCTAGCCTAGAGGTTCTGGTTCAGGAAGTGACCATGTCTCAAAACATAAGGTGCAAAAATAATCACCAAAGAAAAACCAACAACCTCTGGATTCCAAACATGCGTGTGCACACACACACAATTTCAAAAGATATTTATTATAGAAATATTTCTCCAATCATATCTGTTTATATCAAATGTTTGCCCTAAGGGTTAGGATGGCAAACACTTGCCTACCAAACACAAGACCCAGGGTTCTACCCCAATATAAGGGATGGGGCTCAGAACAGCCTAACATCAAGCTCCTGAGTTATTTTAGTCTGTGTTTTTAAAATCACCCAGGAATTGGTATGTTATATTTATGTAGATCAATTCTACCATGTGGTTTTTGAGACCCTTAAGCATGCAAAGAAACCAGATTTCCTTCTACAAATCATAACTTGCTGATGAAAATGGTCTAAACAGGGCTGGAGAGATGATTCAGAGGTTAAGAGCACTGACTGTTCTCCCAGAGCTCCTGAGTTCAATTCTTAGCAAGTCCCAGAGGTCCTGAGTTCAATTCTCAGCAACCACATGGTGGCTCACAACCATCTTAATGACATCTGGTACCCTCTTCTGTATACTGTATACATAATAAATAAATCTTAAAAAAAGAAAATGGTCTAAAAATTCAAAGATCTGGGGCTGAGGACATTATGAGTACATTATCATGTGATCATATACATTCTGTCTTATCTGTACAATAGACACAAAACCAAATTGAGTACTATGAACACAAAATCCTCTAAAAGATTCTGTACTTAATAAACAGGTTTTTATTAACTTTTTATAACATGAAAATAAACATTACAAAGTTTTAAACTTACCTAGTCTTTGAGAAAATTCATAAAATTTTTTTAATTTGCCTACTAGTGGCACAACTGCACCCCACGCCTTCTCTTGCAATTTTTCATCTGCTGGATGCTGGATTGCCTTCAAAACCCAAGAAACATAAAAGTTACGATTTATAAAGGTCACAATAGTCTTTTACATTAAGGCAAAATGTTATCAAATAAAGGAGACCCTCATATTTAAAATACAGAATGACAGAACTGGGAATTCTGAGTTTGGACTTTCTCAATTCCACAGTTTTTTTTTCTCAATAGATACAATATAATAATCACTTATCGTGTCATTTAGATCTACAGAAAAAACTATTTTATACTATTTCCTCTATTGTAGAAACACCTGGAATGTCTTCAAGAAGGAACAAAGTAAGACAATAAATGAAGACATCAACTCTGGGAAAGGGCCAAGAAGCTGTAACTCAAATTGCAGGTCTACAACCAGCTAAGAGACCTGACCAACATGAACCTGAATCAACCTGACAAATGCAACTTAGAAAATACTGCAAATACTCATTGTTTAGAACTCAGATCCTTTTCTGCATTCCAAGTTTTCTAAGGCTTCCTGAGTAAGACAACAGACAAGGCAGCTTCAACTCTGAAGGAGAAATTACACCAGACCCAGGGAGGGACCTAATACACAGACCTCTGTCAATGCTAATCCTTCCAGCCACTATGTAGTCTCTTAAGAGAGCTATTCCCGGGGGGGGGGGGGGGGGGGGG
>PVIH01018410.1:0-38579 GCA_004025045.1 Sigmodon hispidus | reverse complement strand
GTATAAAAGAGTAGTTACCAGATACATTTACATAGTAGATGGCTATTTAGCTTCAAAAGGGTAACATCTTGCCATGTGCAACATGAATCTGAATGATATAAGTGAAATAAGCCAGACACAGATGCAGTGTAATCTAACTCACATCATGAATCTCAAAGAGTTCAGCTTACAGAATTTGAGTATAAAAGAGTAGTTACCAAAGGATAAGGAGAGTGGGGTGGAAGAAGACATGGCAGTTCTTAGGTGCCGAGTTGCAGTCAGGTAGGATAAGTAGGTTCTCATGATCTGGTGCTGAATAACATATTGCATATTTCAAGGCTTCTAGAAAATTTTAGCTATTTTTATAAGTGAAATCCTATGTTTGAGTTGAAAGCTGTGCTACTAATTTGCTTGATAACATAGTCATAACATAGGGGAACATTACATTGTAGCTTATGAATGAGTACAAGTATGAACTGAAAATTTAATCAAACTAAAAAAAATCAGAAAGGTAATATACTATTCTTTTGAAGGTGGCTACAATACCTAAAAGAATTTCAGAGGTACAGATACAGACAAACCAAAGGACATCAAAGGATGGAAAGTTCTGGAAAACAGAAATAACAGCTTTCCAGTGCTCACTGATACTGCTGGGCTTTTCTGTCCATGAGTGAGCTGGGAATAACTATTACTAAAAATTACTAAGTGGCAAAGTACATGTGTAGCATATGTAATGCTTGAGTTCGACACTTGGCACCATCAAAACACTGTAAAACATTTTAAAAACTTAGGATTTAAATATTTCATATAACAGGGCTGTAAACAACTTCTGCTCTGAAATAAAAAACTGAAGAGCATCATTTTGAATACAGAAAATTATGTTAAAAACTGTTTACCATGTTGTAATTTTGTGTGGTAAATTTTATTTTCATGTTGCAATTTTATTACTATAGCACAAAGAAGATTTAACTAAATAAAATTTACTAGTAGACTGCACTCTTACTTGAATTTGTTTTGGATAACCTCTGTTTCTTGTATTTGCATGAGAAGAAAGTGAACACTTATTTCATTCACAAGATAACAAATTTACCCTAGAAATATGTTTTTAATTAACTCATAATTCTTTTTTAAAATATTTATTTATTTATTATGTATACAGTATACAGAAGAAGGCACCAGATGTCATTATAAATGGTTGTGAGGAACCATGTAGTTGCTGGGAATTGAACTCAGGACCTCTGGAAGAACAATCAGTGCTTTTAACCTCTGAGCCAGCTCTCTAGCCCCCCTAGAAATATATTAAGGAGAAATATTTGTCTGGTTTTATTGTGTCTTATTTATGAAGGGAAAAACTGTGAAAGGCTCTTTCGTTGATTGCTACACTTTTACAGATAACAGAATAATTCTATCAAAGGAGAGCAGTTGCATGTTCCTACATTGCACAACTGCCAATGCCAGCAGGACTAGCTCTGCTACGGCTCTCCAGAGGAATCAACTAAAACAAACTAGAAGGAAGAGAGAAGGAATTTTTTTTGTCTTTCAAAAAATAACCTATAATAGGCATTTTGTAATTCTTTTTTGAAGTGAATTTATCAAAATTAAATTTTATTTGACAAAACAATCTTATTGGATGTTCATTGAAACTGCAACAAGGAACTTTCCTATCTATCTATCTATCTATCTATCTATCTATCTATCTATCTGATAGTCTATGTAATTGTAACTGAGTCTATCTAGTTGTCTCTCTCTCTCTTTCTATTTGGTAAGAACAAAAATAAAACATAGAAAAATAGAGAAAAAGCACTCTAGACTTTGAGGTTGGATGATGAAATATTCAAATGCAAGATGAAACTTATGTATTAATCCACTTGACATGTTGAACACTGCACTGTGATTACTTATAAAGAATAAAAAGATCTTCCAACCTCCTTCGTTTGTTTCTTATTATTAGTACCTAAATTTTTAATGTGTGGGGGGGGAGGTTATCATAGAAAGTGATATTTTATAATGGCTTTACTTAAAGTCCAATCCATGTCATCAAGTTACAATCATTGAAATAATAGATTTCTGTTTTCAGTTTAATAGAAAGAACATGGATAAGAGATACTTTTGACCAATGATATAGAGAATGTGAGGAGGGTGGCCCATGTGATACTTAGCTACCAAGAACTCCCACATCATCAGATACCTTTGTGATGACCACCTTCTGTTGAGATCTCCAAAACCGAACCAACCTCTCACAGAGATACAGGAACATGGGACCCACTATCCATTTCCAAGTCTGCAATCACATGAAATACAAACATGAGATATGTTAAGGAAGTAGTGAGAGCTAGTGAAATATTCAGAAGGAGAAAACATTTTACAAGCCAGGCTAACCTTTGTTACTTGTTTAAGTATTTACTATAGATAAACATTCTTTTTTTATAAAGTAGAATGTATGAAAGTTAAGATAAACCGTCAAGCTGGCAAAACAGCCACATTGAGGTTACCTGTTATATGATCTATATTTGTAGTGTGAGACTTTCAAAAGAGAAATGTCCTACAAGAATGAGATTGCCTCTCAGTGTCACAACTGAAGTTGAACTAGTGTACAATAGAATACAGATAGTATCAGAATGAACCTGTATCATTTCAGCAGCATGAAATTTTTAATATAACATTGCAATTGTTTTCTTCCAGCAATTAAGTCTGAAATTAATCTTTTGTAAGATGACAAATTTTGTGCAAGACCTCAGCTGTCTTCTTCAATATTCTAGTAAACTCTAGGAGTTATACAATGCTTTTGATGAAGGGACACACATGAAGATGCTAAGCCTTCCATCTAAGACTCTGGTCAGAATATAGAAATTACTTCATAGATTTATAGGCTCTATATAAACATTTAGGCCTAACAGGTCTACCAGTTGAATTCCTAATATAATATATGAAGTACCAAAAAATTTAAAGTGTCTAAAATGTAATTTTCTAGAAAAGAATCTGAAATAGAAAGTAAGAGTATTTTTCTCATATGTCTTGGTTATTGTTTGTTTGTATGTTTTTGTTTTTTGTTTTTTTTCTTGTCAATTTTACACAAGCTATTGCTATCTTGGAAGAGGAATCTCAATAGAGAAAATGCTTCTACACAGATTTTCTGTGGGCAAGTATGTAGGGCATTTTCTTCATTGATTACTGATGGGGAAGGGCCCAGTTCATAGTGGGTGGTGCCATTCCTGGGCTGGTGGTCCTGGTTTCCATAAGAAAGCGGCTGAGCAATCCATAGGGAGCAAGCCAGTAAACAGTATCCCTCCATGGCCTCTGCATCAGCTCCTGCATCCATGATCCTGTCTTGGGCTCTTACCCTAAGTTCCTTCAGTGACAAAGTATGACCTGAGAGTTATAAGTTGAAATAAGCCACTTCCTCCCCAACTTGTTTTCTGTCATTGTGTTTGATCCCAGCATTAGAAACCATACCTAGGACATTATAGTTCCAAGAGTCTATTAAACTATATTTTTGATATTGTATTGCTAAAAATTGAAAGTACTCATATTCTCCACATCACTAGTATTCTTTTGCTCTACTTCATCTTTATAAGGTGGGTGCTTTAAAAGTCTCCTATCTATTTCCTGTGTAATACTGTAGAGTGACAGTGAATGGCATCAGATTTAGATATTTCCTTTGACATCCTCAGACATCTAGCAGTAGTTTTGTGGCTGTTGCCTGCAAAGATAGGAGAACTAATAATAAGTTTTCTGAGTATACTAGGGGTAACTCACTGCTGTGTTAGCTTGATTTCATTCATGAACAAGAATATTCAAAGGCATTAAGCTGTTGTAGAGAGATGGGCATAGTAAAAGAATATTCACATGCCAAGAGAGTAGGAGAAAATGGGATAGGAGATTTGTCTTTATGTTATACAATGCTTAAGAAAAGAGTTATAATACTAGTCAGAAACCCTAGACAAATGTTAAGTTTCTTTCATTTTACACCGGCAGCTAGCACAGCAACTAACAAAGTATAGAAGAAAAAAAAAACCACATGATGATTATAGAGTTTGTTTAATGGAGTACAGATTTAAGACTGCTAAGAATGGAGCTCAGAAGAACTCTCTACAGGAGAAAGAAAGTATTTCACGTTGTTTCCCTCATTTGTCCCTGTCTCACCCCTACTGTCTTATAAAGTAGCTGCCTCTGGTATTTGTATGATTCTGGCTGTACAACCTTTGTCATTCTTATAGACTGGATCTCCTGATGCCTAAAGACAGCACCATGTGCTACTTCATCCAACAACAAGACAGCTATATAGAATGCCATATTGACTTTCAGGTAACCAAAGAGACCAACAGCCCCTTGTAAGTGATTCCCTTGAGCCATGCAACTTTGACCAGGATATAATTCCTAAGTGAACCTCTGAAAACCATTAACTGCTATTATTGTGATCTTCATATCCAGAAGAAAAAGAGGAAGAGGTAGTGGTATTGGTAGTGGTGGCTCTTAACTTCACTTTAAAAGCATTGCTTCCCAATTTCATTCTAGGACATTGACAGCAGATCAATGCAAAGTTTGTTTTTCAAAAAAAGTTCTAGCCAATACATATAGTAAAGTATCTATAACATTTGTACCAGTTTTTTTTAAGCCTACTGGCAACAGAACTGTAAAAGAAGCAATAAAAATACACACCATAGGTGGGTTCCCAGAGAACTCTGGTACTGGGCATTGCTGTATTTTTCCCCATTTTGAGATCTGGTTTTTACAGACTTCTATATCATGCTTTTCCAAACTCTCTTTAGTCTGTCCGCGTACAATTCGTCTGGTGAAAAAACAAACACATAAGTCTATATCACTTAACAAGACAGTAAACTGTTTGAGAGTTTTAGACTCTTGGAATCTAGGGTCTCATATATGTTAGGCAAGCAATCTAACAATGAACTATACCCTTAACACTGATTGTGTACATATTGGAAATATTTGTGGGGAGGCTGAACTTTTTCATATCACCCTCTCTAATTAAGTCAGGGAAGAAAATAAAAATGTATGATCTTGACCAATAGAAAAACTCTATGTGGCAGTACAAAGAACATCAGTGTATAACATTGTGAGTTTTGATTACCAACATGAAAAAGGAAAATGTGCTTCTTTTCAAGTATCATTTTTGTGCATAGACAAACAGAACCAAGAAAAACAATATTTCTAACAGTCTGATTGTTAATGCATTGGGTGCCTTTGCACAGATTTGAAAAGGGCCACCTGTGAAGACACTCCTAGAAGGCAACATGTGGCCAACAGAGAGAAGACTACATTTCATCCTTTTTTTTAGAGAGGCATTTTTATATTCTGGAAAACCACACAACTATACACAATGGCCCTGAGGCTAGCAGAAGTGCTTCATTTGTAGATTCCTAACTTGTCTAGACCAGGCATGGTGCACACCTACAATCCCTAAACTCTACCTGGTAAGGCAGAAAGAGTGTGATTTTGAGGATTCCAGGTCAGCCTAGTATACATAGTGAGACTACATCTGAAAAATGCTTTAAAAATGATATCTTTCTGAGAAGTTATAATTGTCCTCACAGATATGAGTACCAGTACTATGTTCCCAAAATGCTTAGAGTCTATTTAGTTCAACTCAATAATCATTCAGTAAGCAAATATTAAAATATCCTGGGTTAGTTTTGATAGAAAGAGGGAGACACAAAATGAAGTAAGTTATTTCAAAGAATGCAAATGACATGACCTACAGAATATATTAATAGAAGAGACATGGAAGTCCATCTGTAAACTTCATTTGGGATTCCTAAAATTTATCATACCACTAAGTATATTCTGAGAATAGGTTGATTCAAGGCCATTAACCATCATCCACACTTTTGTGAAACACAGTCTCATTAGGCACTCTGGCTGGCCTGCAAAATACTGTGCAGACTAATTCTTTCCTATTTCTAACTTTTGGTGAAAAGACTTTTCTTGTATGAGCACTTATTATGGGTAGGCTTGAGGGATAGCACTATTCGCCAATTATCTCAGTTAATCTGTGGAATAAACTTGAGAAGCAAGTATTATTTTTGCAAGTTTTACTTGAGGGTACTAAAGCTAAAACATTTGTTGAAAATAATTCTGTTTTCGACCCAGATAGCTTTGACCTCGAACCTCAATTCCAGACATTCACACTTTGGTAGTCTCGGTAAAATTGTAACTTTTTGAGTATCTGTAATTCCACCTGTAAAACAGATGCACTTCCTCATTAAAGACTGAATTTAGTGGTCAATGGACATGGCATGTGAAAAACATCAGGCACAAAGCATAAGTCTGAAGAACAGTAATTGCAAAAAATTTTGATTCTCTAGTTTACATGGGGATTAAAAAATAGGAAAAAATTAGGATTTTTCTCCTCATGCTCTAAATAATAGGACTCAAATTCTGAAAGTAGAATTTTAATTCTACTTCTGTTGTTACCTAGCCTTGAGATCCTGAACAATCACTTACTTAACCAGTATGAATAAAAACTATGACTTAGAGAATAAGGCAAATAAATCCCTGTCTGATCCAAAGGAAGACAGCTATCTGTGCCACTATACAAACAGAAAGTGGTGGGATTAGGAAAGGAGAGAGGGGAGGAAATGCCTTCACTTTTGTAGGATTCGCTGAAATAACTGGATTGGGAGCAAGTTCCCTTTAAAGACACTTCGTTGCTTTAGGAGACTTTGGGGATTGTTCATTCCTCCAGATTTCTCAGTGCTTAGAAAGATGTTATCAGGGGTTGTAATCGGGTAGTAGGTTAAGAATGCACACAGAAGTTGGCCACAGCTGCTTCTACTCATTCTTCCTCTTTTCACTCTCAAGACTTAGGTTAGTTGATTTGAGTTTTGCATATTTATTTTCCCCACCCATATGTTCCTGGAACTTTATACCCATCATGGAACTTCCCAGGCCTTGGCTTTTTATGTGCAGGTGGCATGAAAGAGTAGAAAAATGAAACTTGATCTTAAAGCAGATTTTCCAAGCATACAGTCAAGCACTATATGTATTTATGGGAGTGTTCACCACAGTTCACTCTAAGCCACCTGTTCTCTAGGCTACACACCATCTGTGAGTAGCCTGGTCCACATATTTTACCATTTTTACTTTAGGACTCCACATCTATACATTAGAGGGATTAAAACAAATGTTGAATGTCAAGTTCTTAGCACCTGAAATACAACTTGGTATAAGTTGTTACTTTTATCATATTCAACAGTTTGAAGGTAATGCCCATGTATTTTTCTAGCTAGCATCCTCTATAGTACCTGAGATAGAACCTCATACCCAGTAATCAGCCAGTAATAATTATTTGCCTAAATCAAAACCAGATGAACAACAGAAAATCTCTTCAACTGATTAATCACTAACTCTTTTACTTTGGAACTTTGCCTAAACTATGTGTGATTCACCCATAGAAAACAATGTGGTAGACATCCAAGAACTTACCAATGCTTTCAATAAAGTATGGCCAACAGAAAGTAGACCACCTTTCTTCTCTTTAAGCAGGAATTTGTAGTGGAAATCTATATAATAATACACAGTGGTTTTGAAATTAACCATAGCCATTATATTTTGTGTACTAGTTATATGTTTCAGATTATTTGAAATAACTGCATTATGAATTAGATGGGTACAAGAAAAAAAATGGTGTTGGATTTTTTGACTAACCTCTGCTGTCTTATCATATTCCCTCAGCAGACAAAAGCAAGGAAGTAACTGTGCCTCTCGCTGGGCAATCCATCTAGAAAGTGAACCCAAAGCTTTTGGCAATGGAGTTAGAAAACTCACTCAGCTCCATGGATGGCAAGGCCAATGAAGAAGATCACAAAGAGATGGTGTGTATACCAGAACACTTCAAAGTAAGATCTCCGGATGGTTTTGGTAGAGGATGTGATAATTAATATGAGACACAGTGTGATGACAATTCCTGTGATGCCAGCCAGCCGAGTCACAGCCACATATAGGCCCCCTTCAGGGTTCTGGAAAAAAGAAACATATAGACTCATAACTATGGGAGTGTCCATTTTCCAGCTATGTAAGGCATTTACTGTCCTTTTGGCTATCCTCATCATATCTCTCAGAGAGATATGATGTTAAAATTTTCAAATTTAAACAGTCTCACATTGTTAAGAAATAATAGATAAATAAGAACTGTTACATTCAGATGATACTCATGGGGTTCAATTATAAAGAACTGACCTAGTAGAAGAGCTCTCAAAACATCCTATGCTCTCTATCTCTTTGATTTAGGAAGGTCACAGTACTTAGTTGGACAAGTAAGTCTGAGGATACCTTCCATCTGAGGCTGAGCTCATCATGAGTGGACCCTGAGATGAGAGCATTTTGTGTTATAGCTGTTTCTCTAAACTCAGACAATGTGTTTGAAATTCAGTGGGGACCATTACTATCTTCCTAAGCCACAGGGCTCATGACAATGCCCTGGGCTCCTTTCTGAGTGGAAGAAGCTTCAGTAAGTTATAGGATGGAAGCCTATGGATACACATGAGGGTTCATGGATGCCTACAAAAATATTTAAATAAATAAATCTTTAAAAATAAAAACATGACTTCTGAAATCATGCTTGACTCAATGTAAAACATGGATTCTTTACCTATTACAGATATCCCTGCCCTTTCCTTTCTGCCTCCCTGAAAAATAAGATAGTAATCCAGAACTACCCCAATTACTGATCATATATGATTCAAATGAAACCATCCCTCAAGCAATCTAATACAAGCCTAAGTTGCCTAGCAAGCTCATCATAACATTCTCTACAGGTAGTCACATGGACTTCTTTAAGGTATCAGGTACCTTAAAGAAGGTACCTAAGGTAATAAACCCAAGTTTGATTGAACATCAAGCATCCCTTGCTTTATTATATTGGTGTGCATAGTCATGGATGAGTGTAAGTTACTACAAAATCTTCATACAAAATTACTCCAAGAGAGCCCAAGTATTCAGGAAATACCTGAGCAGTCTATGCACGTGGGACCAAAAAGGTAGGAAACATTTTTAATTCACTTACTCTCTAAGCCATTAGTAAATTTCATTGTTGACTTTAAGGAACAAATTATAGCCTTTCATTTCAAACATCTGAATCAGAAAAGGGAGGCTTACCTTGATTTTTTCTCTAGCAAAATTGAGATACTCTTCATTCTCCTTGTCACCAATATCAGAAAGTGCCACTGAATATGGGTCAGAATTGTTGACTCTGGCATTGACACACCACTCCACATTGAACAGATGTGCAATAGTGTGGATTGCTAAAGAGGGCAGGGAAGAGAAGCAAAGAGGAGGTCTGCACAAAGGTATGTGGTCTAGGATACTGTAAACAATAACTGGGTCCCAATAGCCGGTGAAGTAAGATAGTTAATAGGCCAGCTTCTTTCAGCTTGTGTGACCGTGGGCAAATCATATAGCTTCTTTGGTATTGGTTCCATCATTTGTAAAATGAAGGTGTTGAACTAACTTCTGAAGATCCAACCAATTTCTAAGATTATACATTTAATATATTCACATCCTCTCTTTTTCCCTAATGTATTTGTGCTCAAATGAGAAAGTAACTCATGTGATGTCTGCTAAATACTCCCAGAAAACAGTGACAAATATAACTGAATTAGTATGAAATGATGGTCAACAGCATGAATCTCTTAAGTTAAAAAGAAACTGCATTTATAATTTCATTATCACTTTCCTAGAGCATCCTAAGGGCCTGACACTGTTATAAATGTTTTACAATTACTCAATCCTTATATTAAACTAATGATCTAAGTACATTTAATATCAGCTCATCTAACAGATGAAGAG
The DNA here is from genome assembly GCA_004025045.1 of Sigmodon hispidus. Lineage (NCBI taxonomy): Eukaryota > Metazoa > Chordata > Mammalia > Rodentia > Cricetidae > Sigmodon > Sigmodon hispidus. Next base: position 28,796 of record PVIH01018410.1, on the reverse strand, counting down.
ACTAAGGCATAGATTCCTTTAAAAACCTTGTTCAAGATCACCTAGCCAAGAAACAGCTGAATTAGGAATCAAATCCAAACTGTGTGACACTTGTTTCTGCATTCTTACTGGCATAGTATGTTACTTTGTTTCTTTATTTGTCATTAAGCTTGTTTTAATGGGTCTCAAAATTCTGTGATAGGTTTTTGGTTGTTTCCATTAAAAAGTACTGATTTTGAAAACTAATAATTTAAAACTGCCACACACAAAAAAATGGTCCACAAAACATTCCTTTCCTTCTGAAGGTTTTATGATGCATTGTTATTATTAACCAGTCTTTTACTATTAAACTTAAATGGCCAATTAAGACAAACAGTTCTGAAACCGTTCTTCCACCACTGATTAAGACTGGGGTGGCAGGTATTAGGGATAATATTCATCTAGCCTTCTGAGCCTTCTGGGCAGACTTGGTGACTTTGCCAGCTCCAGCAGCCTTCTTATCCACAGCAACTGTCTGCCTCATGTCACGAACAGCAAAATGACTCAATGGAGGATAGTCAGAGAAGCTCTGAACACACATGGGCTTGCCAGGAACCATATCAACAATGGCTGCATCATCAGATTTCAGGAATTTAGGTCCATCTTCCAGCTTCTTACCAGAATAACGATCAATCTTCTCTTTAAGCTCAGCAAATTTGCATGTTATGTGAGCTGTGTGACAATCCATGACAGGGGCATGGCCAGCACTAATTTGGCCTAGATGGTTCAAGATAATGACCTGAGCAGTGAAACCAGCAGTCTCCATTGGTGGCTCATTTTTGCTGTCACCAGCAACATTGCCTCATCTAATGTATGCTACTTTTTAACAGGGTATTATCACCTTAGGATATTTTCAATTTATAGGTCATATTTCTGTAGGTTTACTGAAAAAAGATTTAAAAAGTCACATTTGTAGAAAAAAGATTTGGTAGAATGAATAAAAAGTTATGTGTTCACTAAGAAACATTTTTTATATTAAAATAATAGGAAATGGTGAGGATATGAGGGTAGATTCTATGGCATATTTTCAGTTTATTTAGGTAGAAAGAACCTATGTTTTTTAAAAAAGTCATAGTTGTGAATGCTAACATCAGAAAATAGAGTTTGAATATTTTTGAACTGAATTCCTCCGATCACAACATAGTGGAGTTGTAGAATCTCTATATAGAGGGACCCTCTACAAGAGGGGTCCTCTGTTACAATTTATTTGCATTTAAAATATCTTTTAAAACTTACCAGTATGAAGTGCTATCATCCATGCTACCATTTTATGGAAAGTGAGGTTCCGATCCAGTTGTCTTCTAATTCTTGTTGAGCAACACTTTGGATGAAGAGAATAAAGAATGGTAGAAATTGTTAAAGTTTGCTATGTCCCAGACACTTTACATACATCATCTCATGTAATTTTCATAACCACTCTATAAGAATATATTTCCATCCATTTGGTTGATGAGAAAACTGATAGAAGTCATTTCTCCCAATTCAAGTAATGTTTCCTGTTCTCATACTAGTGACTTGAAGCCCTCTTTCAAATAGCCTTTTCATTGTATAAAACTTTGAATTATAACAATAATATATCTAGTTATGATTAATTTATTTAATAAACAAGGGATCTAGAAATTTATAAATAGTTGGCCTATTGTTAGATCCCTAGGAGTGGGAACAAAAATGAGTGGAAAATTTCAGAACAAGTGAATAGGTCTTCAATCCAATTGCTCATCTATACTATAGGAAGTAGGTTAGGTCAGATTCATTACAAAAAAAGATTTCTCATGTAATAATAATAATTAATAATAATAATAACTAGCAGTTACTGAGAACTTGTGGAAGAGTTTCTTCAGGTCTTTTACATTCTTACTCTCACATCAGTTTTACTAAGGAGAGACCATTACCTAATAGCTGAGGAGACAAAGACATCATCCTGCCTTATGTGCTATAGTCAATGAGTTACAGAAATTGGAGTTAAACCCAGACCATCTGAGAATGGTTTGTATCAATATTACAGTAATTTATATGATATTTTGACATTCAAAACAGAAAGTGGGTCCAGTGTATTTGACCCATCCTCATATGTTAGAGTGCATGGATTTGAATCTGGAGTCAAGTCAGTACTCAAAGCAGAGAAAGCAAAACCTTGTTGATGGTTGAAACAGAATTTTATCCTCATAAAATCTAGCCATTTGCTTGTTCTGGGTGCATTGCCCCACAATTTATATGGACTGTCACAAAAAGTCAAAATTCTTTAAAGAGGGCAGTGAACTTCTAAAATAATCTTAGGTATTGTCAATACATGAGTCTAAATATTTTATTCAATTTAAATAAGGTTACTTATTTTTAATACAATATTCTGACTTTGTAGAAAGATATGATTACATGGAAAATTATACTTACTCCACTGTTTCTCAGTTCACCACAACTAAAAAGAGGAAAAGCTCCATAAAAGATGACACTTAGAATCACAAAAATACTAGTAAAGATGATAGGTATTACAATAAAGCAGCAAAGCTTCATCAAGTATCTTGTGTCACCCAGGTAATTTACTCATCACTTGATGCAATAATGCAAATATTCTCGTCTCTATTGCAGATTTAAAAAAATTTCACTTTGCCTGGGATTTCAGTCTATTCTTTGTCTATCAAATGTCCACTTCCCTTTCCATCAAATTAGAGGCAATGATGCCATCATTATTATTCTAAGTACCTCAAAAATCTAACTTCAAAATTTATGTTTTGGGATCCTTAGTGGAAGGTAGTCATAGAATATAATGATAGAAGAACAAAGAATATAATGAGAAGAAACCAATATTATCATCCAGCTATCACTGTACTTCAACAGTGAGCTTATTCAGACCAGGAAATAGCTTTAAGGAAACCCTAACCCTGTTTCTTAACTGTCATATTCATTTAGTTTTGATGAATATTTCTGGTTGACAGAACTTTTGAGTGTCTTGTAATGACCTTGTATAATCTTCTCCCTTGACTTTGGATAAGACTTGTGATTAGGACGTGTAATTTGTTAGACTATATGATAAAATGGAGTCTGTAGATGTAAAGTCCAAAGCTGACTTAAAGGGGGATTTTCTTCTGGTTTTCTGACATCATCATATAAACCCTTGAACTATAGGTCTAGAAGTTCCAGGTGGAGAAAGTCAGAAATTTGAAATACAATAATTATTCAAAGTACTGTTGCTGACTGGAGACTGGAGAAAGGTACATGGCAGGAAGGTGATGTACAGTCTGAAAGTGGCCATGGAATAACTACAAGAAAGAAAACAGGGACCACAAACCCACAACTGTAACAAATGAAATTTTGCTAAGAAGGATCTCTAAAAGGGTTTTTCAGGATGTTGTTTTTTATTTTGATGTACAGAGCTAAGGATGGAACCTAAGGTCTTGTACACACTAGAAACATACTTTATCTCAGAGCAAAGACTTTGAGAAGAATATTCTAATCCAGTTTCAAAGTGCACTCATTTTATCTCAGCCCAGCAAACATTTTTTTTTTATCTCAGTTTCATAGAATGCTCAGTTTCATAGAGAAGTCAATCACAGGATGCTGGACCTCTGCTTTATACAACTTTCATTTGTAAATGAGACTTGTTTAAAACAATTAAATTTGCAGCAATTTTTGTGCAGGAGTAGGTAACTAATAGCATCCTTCCTGGAGTGGCAAACTGGATTGGACTCTTAATCACAGGATGGTCTGGACAGTGGAGGCATGAGCCTTTAATCATAGTATATGGGAGACAGAGGCAGGCTGACGTCTGTGAGTTCAAGACCAGCCTGGTCTACAGAGTGAAGTCCAGGACAACCAGGGCTGTTACACAGAGAAACTCTTTCTAAAAACCAAAACCAAATAAAGAATCACAGAATGGGAATTAGTATAGTTGAAAGCAGTAATGAATTACATTTTAAAGTAAGTTGTATCTATGGGGAGTCAGACCTACCTCTTAGCTGTTGGACAGTATTATCACCTGTATAATCATCAAAGATCTTCTCTAGAGAGAATGTTTCATTAGAATCTGTTTTTATTTTGCATTATTGTGTAAGTAACTTTTCATGCAATATGTACCCTAGTTCTCCAGCTAGAGGGTTAGCATCCTGTACAAAGATCAACTCAACATACCCATGTACTTTTAATGTTTTTCTTTAGTAATTACTTGTTCAGACAACTCTTTTTACTGACTTGAACATAAGATCATTAAGTCTATCTACATTTGCCACTGGTTTTTTTTCTCTACTTTCTTGATGGAGGGATTGAAGAAAAAATTCACTAGCTCCGGCATGATAACAAATTGAAAGAGAAATAGTATGGTTTTGCTGGGCTCCCTATGTTATCTCCATAGTTCCATCATTATTGCTATCATCAGCATCAATAAAATTTGGGAAATAATTGATGTTGACATCCCTAACCAACCTTTGACACAAACACTTAGAAAAAAATAAATGTGGTGTCAGAATAATGGAGAGATATGATTAGGTAATACAGTGTCTATTCAGATATATCCATTATATCTTATGTCCATTCAGAGATATCCATTTATCTTAACATCTAGGTAATGCAAAGAATATTTTAGTCAAAGAGAAAAGTAATGAGTCAATGGGACAGGCACGACCAGGGCAGCAGCAATCCTTCATTTTCCCTAACCACTGTCTTCAGTGTGGTCAGGAATGGTAAACAACCCTAAAGAGAAGCCACAAGTCATGCTGATGCTGAACTTTCAAGAAAATGATCTCCTCACCACTTCCTGAAAATGAGGCAGGATAATAACTTGGTGAAGTTTGAAGGCAGGGCTTTATTGTCTTTGATTGCCTGGGCCCTTTCTATTCCTCCTTACCCTACAGATAGCATTTCTGTGCTTTGTTTCACCTCTGAAGTATTACCAGCCATGTCCCAAATAGCCACCCTGTCATCATGCCTCAGCTTCCTCAGGGAACTACTTCTTTGCCTTTGTCCACTGACTTCTAAAAGGAAGTTTCTCTGTTACTGTCACAAAGAGCCTTGCCCAATTTCAACAAACTATCATTGTAGTGCAAGGGCAATTGTTGGGACATACTGGCAAATTTCTATGCTCTATTGAAACTGAATTTCAAAATATTGAAAAGTGGAACTAAAATGAAGTACATATTTAATAGGGCATATTGTGAACTTTTGTAGCTCTATTTTATATATACTTGGTCTGATTGTGTAGCATTACATATTTACAAACATTTTAGCAATACTCATATCTGCGTACAGAACTCAGGCAAAGAATCTGACAGCAATGTTTGTACATGGTGGCAGTAAAAAAGTGATAAATATGAAGAATAACACTGTCTATGGCACTCCTTATAATTTTGAAACCACATGTGTATTCCATGTGTCTTCCACAAGACTCTAAGTTCCTTAAGTTCATGGCCATCTGCCCTTGTTCATTCTATGCCTCCAGTTATTAATATACAGAAATACCCCTACTAGGGTGACAGCCCAATAATTGACAAACTTAATTAACCAGTGTATTTTTATTAAAAGTATGTTCAGTCTTTTTTCTTCTTTTTTTCAGCACTGGAGATGGAATTTAGGATCTTTCATATGTGGCATGTTCTTTACCACTAAGCTACAGCCCTTCCTAGAAGGGGATATTTATATTTGAGTTTTCATTATTTAACCTGTTTCCTTGCTAAATCACTCCTGAGACAGAAAACACAAAAGACTCCCTCTAGGAGGCCATCAGTTTCTAGGCAGAGCCATGATGAGGCCCTCTGATTCTGAGACTATATAAGGCAAAAGACTACCTTTTAACCTTCCTGTTTCATTATGACCTGGAGATTAGGATGGCCACAAACTAGAAATTTGTTGCTACATCAAAGTGAGGATAGTAAACATTCACTAAAGAAGGCCTATCCTTTTCCCATATCCTTCAACAAAGAAGCTGAGATCCTTTACCCTATTTTTTTTTTTTTTTTTTTGAGAGAGGTAAGGATATACAGTTTGAGGGCTTTTTTTTCCCCTCTGGGTGACCAGAAGGATTCAAAACCAAAGTCTGAATGATTCAGATCGCTAAGACTAAACAGAAATTCTGTGGTTGTTTAGCTAGCACAGTGTTCCATTAACAAGTTCTTGAAATTGTTATATCCTTACCATTTCTTGAGTAGGTTATTTAAGAGGCTCAAATACTCATACTAAGCAGAGCCAGAGGGACAGTTAAAGATGTTTATTAGACACAAACAAAAGCAAATAGGTTATGGGAGCACAATTGCCTAGCTTTGAATCCCAATACTCCCACCTAATCATGTTCCCACCCGACTCCATTGACATGAGTTCTATAGACCTTCAGGGAGCTGTGGCTTTTGTGATTTCCAACATTAGTCACAGCATACCCACTTATTTATTTCAATCTCAATGAGAAACGTAGTTTCATTTTTCAATGTTCACAATGCAAATTGCCAATCTCAGAAGGAAGGGCATGCCATACCTGTGACAGCCCACTGCTTTCTAGGGAGGGGAACTGAAAAGGATAACATAATGGGTGGTATGCGAGCAAGAAAAGCAATTCCAGAGAAGGAAGAGTATAAATGGGGAATGCATGGCAGAGGGATTGGGGAGAGGAGGTAGTGGAGAGACTGACCAACCACAACCAAGTATGGATGAAATGCCCTAAAGAGAACCATCTTTTGTATATTAATTTCAATAAATAAACAAATGAGTGTGGGAAATTGTTCTTTTGTATAAAAATCTATCTATCTGATTGCAGAGCTGAGCTTTTCTCCAATTTTTCACTCACTGCTATTAAGGATTCTCATTAAGGTCTTCACCAATGAGTCACAAGAAGTCCCAAAGCTGACATTTTGTATGTGCTGCTCAAGGGACATGGGTACTCAAGACAATGCAACTTCAGGTTGTGGGGTAACAAGGGTTTCTTAACTGACCACCTTGGTGAAAACACTGCCTGTTTCTCAGGCTTTTACTTCCTCTAAATGCAAAATATCCAAATGGGGTCAGGCAGAATTTTTTTAAGCACTCAAATCATGTCACCATAAAAACAAAAGTTAATGTGTAATAGTTTCATCTAGCAAGTCTTTATCTGGCTCCTGTACTATTTAAAAAATAGGGTGAGTAGCCTTTCAATCCTGTGAAATTTCATCTCTGTGGAGTCTTCTATTCAGGAGATTACTTGGAAGGCCTCATGGTCGATATCTAACACTAGGTGCTATTGTTAGGTTCCTCCCTGCTTTTGCTCAGCTTGCAAGGCAAAATTGTGACACATCAAATTAATGACTTAGATAGACGAGTCCATCACAGTATTTTCCAGAGCTAAAGAAATTGACATTTTCCAGAGGACCTGTCCATTTGATTAGTTGTTTTGGGACTGCACAAAATACCTCTAACATTTTGTTCAACTACATATGGATTTGCAGGCAAGACTCAGGGCCTCCTGCATGTTAGGTTAATGCTGCCTCTTTTCCTGACTCTTAATGTAAATTTAGATCCCAGAGAGTGGAATTTAGGAAGCATGTTTAAGATAAAATGGTATTTTGTAAAGAAGTGGGTAGTATTAACATTTAATTATTGTCTGTTCATCCCATTTCAGAAAATTGTGGGTTGTATATTTTTAAATAAAATCTCTTCTTCAGATTAATATGTATTTTGTATGACTGGGAAATGGAAGACAAAGTTAAATGCAGGTTGTATCTGTAATTCAAATCTAGTTCATATATTCAGCAATTGCTGGATGAAATGTTAATTCTTTAGCTATACATTTAACCTTCTAATTTCCCAGCAAAATCCCTGATTTCTTCCTCAGTCTCAGCTAAGAGCAGTGGTTCTCAAACTGTCAGGGTGGAAAAACATCAATGTTTAATTATGATTCATAATGTAGCAAAATCACAGTTATAAAGTAGCAATGAAATAATTTTATGGTTAGGGGTCACCACAACATGAGGAACTGTATTAAAGGGTTGCAGCATTAGGAAGATTGAGAACCACTGTCTTAGACACTTAACCATTACAATTACTATACTTTCATAAACATAGTTTGCTTGGCATATTCCCTCAAATTTGATTTTTGCTTATTCTGAGATTATATTATGAGATTTTTGGAGATTGGGGTAGACAGGTTTGTATAGTAGCTAGAGGTTGATGTCAAGTGTCTCCACTTATTTTCCACATTTTTTTTTCAGGGCCACAGGAGAGTTGCCAGATGAGTACAAGAGCAGAGAAGCAGAAGAGAGAAGAGAGCTCCATTATTTTTGAGGCAAAATCTCTCACCAAATCTGGAGCAGACCAAATTTGCAAGACTAAACTCCAGGCCTCAGGAGGGCACTACCCCTAATATTTCTCAGGAATTGTTTCAATGTAGTCAGGAATAGCAAGAAAGGCCAAAGTGAAGCAACATCTTTCTGACAATTAGTTTTTAAAAGTGAGTTACACAGAAATATATCCCAATCAAGTTCATGATGCTTGAGGGACATTTTCAACCTACCCAGTTCTGTTCACTCTTTCTATATTTCTTCCTATGGAAAACTTCACTATCCCTGCTTCTCCCAAGCCATATAGAACCTGACTATATTTATCTTCATTCTTGAAGTACACAAACATCCATAATAGGAAAGCAATCTAACCATCAACTCATACATCAGGTAAACAGCAGCCTTTGCATTTCATTTGGTGCTAACTATGTGAGGCTTTTGATACATAGCCTCAGACATGGTTGGTCTGCACTGTACCATTGAGCTTCACCCCTTCCCGAAAAATACATTTAAATAGAACACAAGAAAGGGTAATAACAGAAGGTAGTATAATATTTCTAATTTTGAGAATAAGATTTTCTCATCATTTTTAATACCTTTGTCCATTTTCTCCACACAGAATATTTTTCTATTTCGTCAAGAAATTCTAGTTGTTGATTTTATCCTCACATGCCCATTCTCTCTGAAACCTTCCTGGAACTCCCAGAGCCATCTAATGTCATTTCTATCTCATTTGATTCCCCGTGTCTCTTTATTTCAATGTTTTGTGGCACCTACCATATTTTGATTTACACAACACTTATTTAAATACATGGGCTAAATAAATAATTATGACTTATTTTTCATCTTCATATAATGGTACCAGTAAAAAAAAGTATATAAAATCTTATAGGTTAGAAATACTCTCTTTATATCAAGGTGCTCATTAAATTGTTGCTGTGAGGGAAAAGGCAGTTCTGGGCATACAGAAAGCTCTGAAACTTTGAATCCCATGAAACTATTTTTTTTTACTTTGCTTTTCTTTATTTTTGTTTTATTTTTAAAAGGATCTTATTATGCAGCTGAGACTAGCCTAGAATTCACTATGTAGCCTAGAATGGCCTCATACGTAAGATATGCTCATCTCAGGCTCCTTATTGCTGGGATTATAGATATGTGCCATCATAGGATTCAACTATTCCTACTCATATTTTCTTATGGTATATTGTTTTGTGCATTGATTAAATTTGATTGAGATGCTACACAGAAAATGTGTTTTGTCTGATGAAATTTAAAAAATATTCTTGAATAGTTAGTTCCTAAATATCACATGTCTAGCTCTTATACTCTTAACACAAGTATGTTTATTTCTTTCATATTGTTGATACATAATTTATTTAGCTGCTTCTTAAAATTTCCAAGTTAAATGATTGCTCCAAGGAACTCTACCCTCAGACAGAATTATATATACATATATATAAATTTGATATATACTATTATATATTTATGTAGATATATGTATATGATATATATTACAGCAAAGGACATAGTGTAGCCCATGAATATTCTACACAAGATAAGCTTCATAAAATATTACTTTGCTATTCCTTAGAAAGAGAATTTGGAATGAAGTATTGAAACTTTGAGGCCCTCAGTAGAATGTTTGCTCTTACCGCACTGGAACCCCTGAGGAAGGAGAGCAGATTTCGACACACTGGCAGCAGGATGAGCATGCAGTTGAAATTCAGGCAGGCTGCAGGTGCCCTGGCCAGAGCCAGTGCTGACTAGAAGAGAAGGGATAGGGAGTTGAGAGACTTTAGTGAGCAGGATATTCATGTTCCTCTTCCCTGGAGTCCCATCACAGTACCCCAAAAAGTTCCTTCAAAAATTTTCTTCACAGTAGATAATTAATTCTAAATTTAGAATTCACAGTAGATGACCTTTGTCTTGGGGTCTAATGATATGATTTATTTTAACCTAATATACTCCTAATATTACTCCAACTGAACATGTTAAAGTTTCAAACCTGAAAAGAAATGGAAATGAATACATTTTGAGTTTTGCTTATCCATCTACCAGACTAACCCTTTAAAATTCTAGTTTGCATGCTTTCTCGGATCTCTATTTTTTATTCCTTGCTCCATCGGAGGAGAATATCAGATGTCCTCCTGTATTTCCATTGCTCTCTGCTCTACTCCCTTGAAACAAGGTCTCAGCTTGAACCAGGATCTCACTGTCATTCGTCTAGTCTGGTTAGTCTGCTGTTCAGCAAGCTCTAGGGATCCTACTGCCTATACTACTTCTTTCTTTCTTCCAGTTGTGGATTACAGGTGCATGCGGCCACATTTGGCTTTTTAAATGGGAGCCAAGGAACTGAACTCTTATCATCATGCTTGTATAGCAAGAACTCCTATTCTTTGAGCCCCCTTATATATTTGATACATTTTTAAAGTAGATCAATGCATCAGTTTACTTCCTCTCAAATCTTTGAGCATGTATACCATTAACATGATGTCAGTATCAAAACAGATCTTTAATTTTTAAACAAAGTCCCCTTAGCATTTAGACCTCAACTGTAGCTTAAGTTGGTATGGTATAATACTTTGGCAAAATTGGTTTTGAAATGTCTAAAGAAATGGTCTACTATACAGGGAGAACACATCTACAAGAATATATTAGAGACAATTTTAGTAATGTGATATTATTGTTTGATAATACTTATACATATGATTATAACATATTGTTAATATAAGTAATTAATATTTTCAGCATTATATATAACTCTGGGAGTGGCTTCAGCTCTAATTATTTTCATTTGTGATGTAGAGACCTGACAGTTCAAGGAAACAGATTACTTAAAGACTCAAAGAAATTCAAGGATCTACACTCTGCTGGCTTACTGAAATGATGTAGTACAAGAAGATGTTCCTGTATGTCTCCAGATGTAGTTTGAGGTTGATTTTCTCAAGATTATTTCATGTGTCATTAGGAAGAGGGCTTCTCCATGCAAAAAAATTAATATGACTTATCTAACTTTTAAAAATATATAGAATTTCAATTGTCACAACAATGTCACCACTGTATGAGTGGCTCCCAGTAGACTTTCCATTCTAGGGATTCCTGTGTTAAGCTTGGCATATATTGGTAGAGAAGGATGAAGCTAGGATTCTCTATCATGCTTCAATTTGTTACACTGGTAGGCCTTTAGAGACTCTTGCCAAAGAATTTGCAGTTGGGGGATAAATCTGGTGACATTGTCTTGGTTGGTTTGAATATTTATTTTAAATCTTAAAAGGAATAAAAATGAGCACATCTGCCTAGAAGTGTGAGTTGACTAATATTTCATGATATAGAAGTTCACTTACCCCAAGGAGTTTTCGAGTATAATAGTACTTAGGTCCATCATCATAAACTTTGTAGTAGTGGACAAAGAGGAAGACATTCAACCCCAACCACACCAGCTGCATAAACAGAAAAAAAAAATCAGATGAGGTTTATGAACCTAAATAGGTGGATTCCATATGATACTGGAGTCAAGTGAAGTACAGGACTTCTCCCAAGTTCAGACTTTGACAAAGGTGATTCCAGAGCTGAGCTCAATCAGGGTAGGGGCAGCTCTTTTCTACTAGGATGCCATTTCACTTTGCAGTAACTGACTTTATCTTCCTTCACTGTTTTGCGTGATTTCTTCATTACTCGGTCAGCATACTAAATTAACACCAGTCTGTCTCTTTTATTTCCCTCTTCTTTTCATCTTAAGCTCAGGCAGACAGGTCACAGTGATTGATAAGTGAGAATAGATGAAAATAAGGCACTGTGGTTGACTCTCAACCTGTAGGAAATTGAGCTCTACTCTCGTAGATAACAGCCACCCACTTGCAGCCATACAACTTACCATTGTGTTTGGTAAGTTTTCCTTAACTTTTAAAGAAAGGGATGTTGGGCATGAGCAAGGGGCTCAAGAGGTCACAGGATTTTAAAAATAAAATAAATGTTCTAGATTTTAAGTTCTTGTTTGATGTCAAAAACAACCTTATCAAGGGGTGATACTGCCCAGTCTTCTACCTTCAGCTCCATAGTGATTTTCTTTCAATATTAAATTATTAGCTATTATTAATATTGGCTATTAAGTACCCATGGATATTTCATAGCAGTCTCTCTTAACAAAGAAAGTGTGATAGAAACTTCATTTCTTACCCTGCCATTCTCCCTAACTATATTTCTAAGTCATGCCTTTACTTTTAATTTTATTCATGCTACTGTTTTTAATATCTCCAAACTCAAAGATTCCATGCATTGCATGGTATATTTTACAAAATGTCTAATAATAAGTGATTTTTGATATCATGCCACATTAGCTGTTTGGCAAGGATATTTAGATATCACATTTCTTCCAATTCAATTCATAATAGCTTTGGTGAGAATACTAATTTAAGAATACAGAACAGAAATCAATGTGTAAAACGTAAATTAGCCACAACTTTATTTCCAAACTTGCTATTCAAGATAGATTAATTGTACCTTATATACATACTTTATATGTACATAAATACATACAATATGCAGACTACATATGTATGAGCCTAAATATTTTATTTTAATTTATTCATCTTGATTTGTTGTAAAATTCACAAGAAACTACAATTCAGACCTCATGGAAAAATGCTCGTTTTAAAAAGAAATTTGAGAACCTTGGTTGTTTTGGTGTTACTACTGAAATAAAGATCTTTTTTCCATCCAAGAAGTCTATAAGAATAAATATTATTTAGAAAACAGTAAAGTTTTAAGTGACCATTTTAAGTAGGTAACAGAAAAAGTGGAGAAATTACCTCAGAGTAATTAAGAAAAAATATTTCAGCACTAGAGATCTTTAGTATGGAATATCTTCTATTCTCTCTGTTAAATGCTGGTCATTTTCTGAGTAACTGAGAAATAAACTAGGTGATATAAGAGCCATTGATGCATATTTTTAATTAAGAAGTTTGAGTGGGAGAACTAACTCAATACACTTACAAATAGATATTTGTTAACAAAGTAAAAAGATCTCTTAAGCAAATAACAATAAGAAAAGCCATTGCTCTATTTTAGCTCCTAAGAGAATTCCAACATGTCAGAGAATTTGTAATTTATCTATTGTTGGTACTTACAATGACAAAGATGGAGAGCCCCTCGTTCACAGCCCAGTTCCCCATTGTAGCAAAGGTCGAGTGTGCTGGCTCAGCCTTTCTTCTCCACTGTGCTTCTTCTTTGCATGAGGAAATGAAAACAGGAGCCTTGGGGCAATATGTTTCCTTTTCTATTATCAGAAATTAGCAAATCATTGGTCAACTGAGAGCCTGTTTCCACAACAAATTTAAATCTTTAAACCACATAAAACCTACAGAAAAAAGAAAGATCTTGTGATTCTATCACTATTGGAAAGTGAAATCAATTGTTATAACTGAAAGACTATTTACAAAGTTTTAAAAATTTTTTTTATTATTTTTCACATTATTTGTGCAATTTCTGAATGTATTGTTTGCAATAAATTTTTTTAAACTAACTAGTCATCTATTTGCAGTTTTCAAGTTATCCACCTAATCATAGTTAAAACAGGTGGTTGTTAGGTAAAATATATTAAACACATGTGGCATATTCACAGTCTCTTGCAGCAGTATTTATCCTCACTGGATAAAGTAAAAATAGTGACAAATGATGTTTATAGAGTACTAACCATGTGCCAACTTTATATCCTAAAATGGATATAGGTCTGTATTGTGTATATATATTTATGAATTGAAACATACATATAAATACATACGGATACATGCAGAGAGACACACTTGTGCCCACATATACATCAATTTAGTTGATCTTCACAACTCAATTCCTATACAGTAGGTTTGATTTTATGTTACATTTACAGATGAGAAAAGCAAAATATAGAGCAATGAACTTATTTAAACCTAGTTACAGTGCCAAGCAATAATGCAGGTAGTCATTTGATGTCCAAACAACCAACATTACCGGCAAGTAAAACATAAGAAAAAGAAATTTAAATTTGTCAGCTCCACCTTAAGTCAATGGATATAGAAAAGAAAAATGTAACAAAATTACCAAAATGTTTAAATAACAATCATGTTTCCAAGTAGACATTTTGTATGCCAAATTTGTAAACATATATCAGTGTATGGTAGATAATAAAGCTAGATGTGGTTAGGATGGTAACCTGACCCTGTGATGAAAGTTGACTGGCTGTACAAGACTGTACAGTAGTTGCAGCTAATAGAGAAGTTCAGGAAACAAACTGGAGGACTGGAAGAGGACAAAAGAGCAAAAGAAGCTAGGTACGAGCTCTCCCAGTTGCTGTCTACAAAACACATGGACAACCTGTAGGACTGTGGCAATTAGTTAAACAATATGCTTTTTCACTGCATGACATTTAGAAAGGTATTTTGACATTCTCCATGGTAATTAGGGAGATAAAGTGATGTGGAGAAGAGAGAGTGACTGGGAGGGGCGGGAGGGGGAAGGGAGTTTGAACAAGGGTATACATGGATAAAAATATGACTTTATTCATAATAAATAAATAAATATTTTTTAAAAAAGAACATGCATAACCCACATAAAGGCAAACTGACTTCCTGGGTTTGTTTCCCAAACAGATAAAATCCAAAGAATTGTTTTAAAAAATCAGAATATTGGCAAGTTATGTGCTGCTTTGTTTGCTAATGTATCTGCCTGCCCTCTCAATGAAGTGTTGAATTTCACAGTGAATTACGTTTATCAGCCACTTTAGACTGATGGCTTCCCATTCTAAACAGGAGTAGAGAAGCCACAATGTTTCCCACCACACAATTTTGCTTCATGAAGCATTGACCAGGTGGGTGGATTGCTAGTGGGCCTCCAGCTTCCTGTCAGTCCTTCTTTCAGGGTCATGAGCACCTCCTTGTTGCCAGATGGCCCTGGCTCCTCTGCGGGGGTGGAACATTAGACAGTCATCTCTCAATTCCTCTTGAACTAACCACTTCCTGTATTTGTTCTTTTCTATGTTGTCTCTCGTCCTCTGTTGGCACCCTCCCCTTTTCCATCATGCATGTAACATTTTCCTGGTGTGAAATTCCCTCTGTTGAAATATGATGGTTTCTGTTTTTTTTAATTAAATTCTGAAACAAAGCAATTCAGATGAGTACTTTTTTTATGTAATTAAAGAAGTGAGTCACATGTTCCTAAAGAACAATAAAATGCCATAAACATGAATTATCTTTATCTTGTCCACTCACAAACTCTTTCTTAAGGATGACTCCCAGTTCTTCAAGCTTTTCACAGTTCAACAAGGTCTTCTCTTCATTATCTTCCCCCTCTTTTCTCTTTCCCTTCCCAGTGGGTCATCTAGCCTGTTCTAACTCTTCATGTTTCCTCACCATTTTCCATGTGCCTTCTGAAGCCTCTGCACTGCAGAAGAAATGAGAGTGCCATAAACATTCGCAGACTAGGAAACAATGTGTTCTGTGTCTTATAAACATGCTTCTTGGACGTTGCCGCCTCCTTTTCCTTCCCTCTAAAGTCCAGAAGAAAATTCAGAGAAGGAAGTATTTTGCCATGAATAAGCATCCCTTCCCTTCTTTTGATTTCCCCCTCATGAAAGTAATCAGGACACTCTGGGTAGCATTTTCATGAGACTCAAGAGCCTCAATCACTTTCACAGCTGGAGAAGATCACTCGCAATGAAAAGCGAAATCTTTCTTCCATGGCAACTAACCTCAGTTTTGAGAAAGAAGACTTTAAGAACCTTTAAGAATGCTGCTGTGTCTGCTGCCTTGGAAACACAGGTGGAAAGGGAGATAAAGGACCAAGTGGATTAGCTGAGCAGCACTGATTGATTACACAAGGGGAGGGAAAAACCTTAAACCTGTATTAGCTAAAGTATGTTAGCTAAGGGCTCATCTTGTCCCGGGTCTTTGAGCATCCCCTCTCTCTTGAACTGTTGCCATTTGATTAGACTGTGGAAAACTTAGGTATGAATTGACAAGCCCTTGAGAAGGAGGAGAGAGGCAGTCCCAAGTTTCAGAAAATTCCCTGATTTCACTTCGTGAATGTGATCTTGTCTTTTCCGTCTTCACAGCCTAATTTAGAAATTAGATTTCCCACAATTTCAAGAAGGGAAATTGCTACAGAAAGGGAGATATGTAACTACATAAAAAGTTCTGATGAATTTTGTTTCTAGTGCTGATGAAACTGTGTTTTCTTTCTTTTGTAGCTAGATTATGTTTGCTAGACTTTCCATAATTGTCATGTTTGGCAAGGTCAGCAACTATGGGTGATATGGTCCCACATTTCTTGCCTAAAGTTTACTATCAAGAAGTCCATTTTAACACAGTGATTATTCTAGGTGTAGATCCTTGATATAAATATCACCAATCAGTGTTTTTGCATTCTCTAGAGAAACAAAATTAACTTTTTTCTCTTGCTCTTTGTCCATGATATATGCCTTGTGTGACTACACTCTGTATCTACTATCATGTGCTTATAAATCTGAGTAAGAATTATACCAGGACATGGAGGAATAGAGCTAGACCTGACCAGGAAGCCTCCTCCCTGAGGATTAGATCTCAGAGTATCAGAAGATGCTATGAAGCTACTGAGGGAGAAGAGTCCTACCCAGATGTAAAGCCTACAAACCACAACCATAAATGGCCAGCCAAGATGTCCTCAGTGGCACAATTGTGGCACTTTTATGTTTTGATAGCAAACAGCTGTCTAAATGGACTAAAGGCCCTCTCATTAGGAGGGAATTCATGCCTGGCACAACAAACCTAGGTTTTTTTTTAAGTGCACCAGTGTTGTTCTTTCTACATTGTTGTTGCCCAGGGTCATCTTGCCCACCTAGCAGAACTTTGTTTCCCTTATAGCCCTTTAGTGCTTAGTTTTTGAAGCACTAAAAAGTTTGGTGAGTTTAGAGTCACAGTTCAACCTCTATTTCCCTGATAATCAGAGGAAGAAGGCACCAAGAAAAGTCTCCACATGTATGCCAAAAGCTTAACTGAACATATCACCTAACAATGTAGCTATCCCTAAGCAAGAAGAAAAAAACCCAATACTGACAGTTATTTGATGGTCCATTCTCACTGCTAGGTAGGCCACTCACACTGGCT
Source organism: Sigmodon hispidus (assembly GCA_004025045.1). Lineage (NCBI taxonomy): Eukaryota > Metazoa > Chordata > Mammalia > Rodentia > Cricetidae > Sigmodon > Sigmodon hispidus. The sequence continues at coordinate 11,437 of PVIH01018410.1, read as the reverse complement.
TCAGCAACTTCCTTAACAGGGAAACATAGAGAGAATGCCATTAATTTTTTTCAAGTGATTTTTTTCACTTAAACACTTATGTACCTGTAGTAAGATTTTCTGGCACAGCATAGCCCAGAGGTGTGGAGCAGCAGACACAAATAATCACACAAAGTCTTATATTCATTACAAGGTGTTTAGCCTATGGTTCAGGCATATTATTTGCTAATTCTTACTCTTAAACTAACCCATGGTTCCTATCTTTTTTAGCCATGTGGCTTGGTACCTTTTCTTCCAGCATCATTCTTGTCTTCTTTCCTCTGTGTCTGTTGGCATCTCTGTTCTGCTCTTCTTCTTCCCAGAATTTTCTTAGTCTCGTAGTCCCACTCATAATTCCTGTCTGCCTTCTGGCCAATCAGTGTTTTACTCAACCAGTAGAAAGAACAAATATTTACAATGTACAAAACCATAATCCCACCGCATATGCATTCTTGAATCTTATATACCTACTTAGATTGAATTTCTGGTAAAAAGAAACTTCTCAGAAATGTATACCCATTTTCTGGAAGTAGAAACCATGGAGGAGGGCAAAAAAGATGGAATAACACAGGAAAATAATTATAAGCCCATGTTTGTCAGGGTCAAAGCTTTTCTGCTGGGTTCAGCCTATTCATTTCTAAAAAATAAAAATAAATAAATTCTTGCTTCTTTGCTTACTCTAAACAACTGACTATTCTACCACCACACCTCATCTGAAGAACAAAAACCAAGATTGCTTTTAGGTCACAATTAAAAGAAACTGGAGACATCTCCTTAACCATGAAAAGAAAAAGGTCAAATTAGAAATGGTCTAGTTGAGGGTCATAACACTAAATAAACTGGACTCAAAAATGTCCCCTCACCACATAATAATCAAACCTCTAAGCATACAGAATAAATAAAGGTGACAATTCTCTAGAACTATTTAAGTCCTTATCACCATTTAAGGTTTTAAACAAATTATTCAGTTTATCATTTTTTATTCCAATGTTGATTTATAAATTGGCAATGTCTCCTAGCAATCTTTGAAAGTCATTGTGTCTTCAGTCTATCTCTCCTGATTTGCACCTTTTGGGATCTATTTTTTGTTGGCCTATTTTGTAACTTTAATACTTAATAGAATCTCCTCTTTGTATCTTTCCAAGGTATCAATATTTGAATGAGCTAACAAGATGTTGTCCATGTAATGATAAATTATAGATTGTGGGAATTTGTTATATATCTATTCTAATGGCTTTTGTACAAAATACTGGCACAGAGTGGAGTTATTCAACATTCCTTGGGGGAGAAATCTCCATTGATATCCCTTCACAGGCCAAGAATTATTATAAGTGGGCATTGTAAAGACAAACTTTTCCTTGTCTTGTTCTTGTAGTGGTATTGTAAAGAAACAGTCTTTTAAATCAATAACTATAATAGGCCATTTCTTTTAGTTAACAGAGTTGGCAGAGGAATTCCAGACTGTAGAGAGCCCATTGCCTAGACTACCTTGTTTATCGCCCCTAGAACTGTTACTATTCTCCACTTTCCAGATTTCTTTTTTCTTTACTTGTTTAGATTATTTATTTTGTTATACTTTCATTTGTATAAGAAGCAAGAATCATTCCTTGACTTCTTGGAAGGCCTTGAGGTCAATAAGTGCTTGGTTTTATTAATTCCTTGTATGTAGTTCCTCAGGGATACACAACAACTACATTATTTTCCCAACCATTGTTTTGTCTTCATCTTGAATGTATTGATCACATATACCAGAGACACTTGAGGACTCTTTACTCCTTTTTTTGAGTTTAGTATTATTTATTGTTTTTTGAAAATCAATATCAAACTGTATATAAAAAAGTAAAACATCCAGGATACCTAAAACAAACAAACAAACAAAACCCATACAGTAATAAAACTTCTCTTTTCTCTAAAATACATGAAACATAAAAAAATAAAATCTAAAGCTCTCTAAGCCAGGATAGGCTCAGCTACAGATGAAGAAAGCACAGTAAGTCACAGCTAATGCCCAAGGATGCACTATGGCCACCACAAATTTCTGCTAAGCAATCCTTCTATAGTCAAACCAAAAGGTTTCTTGTGTATGTGCATGTGTGTGTGTGTGTGTGTTTGTGTGTGTTTTAAATCACTTTATTCACCCATCATCTTTCAATGAAACGAAAATGTTTTTTATTAACATCCACTAATAAGTGAGTACATCCCCTGCTTATCATTCTGGGTATGTGAGACTTCACTCAGGAGGATATTTTCCAAATCTGTACATTTGCCTGCAAATTTTAGAATATGATTTTTTTCTTACTGATGAGTAGTACTCCATTGTGTAGATGTAATACGGTTTGTTAATCCATTCCTCAGTTGATTAGCATCTAGGTTGTTTCCAGGTTCTTGCTATTGCAAATGATGCTGCTATGAACATAGTTGAGCTAATGCCTTTGGAGTGTGAATGTGAGTCCTTTGGGTATATGCCCAATAGTGGTATTGTTGAATCCTTGCAGAGATTGATTCTCAGTTTTCTGAGAAACCTCCATACTGCATTCCAGAGTGGCTGAACAAACTTACATTCCCACCAACAATGGAGGAGTGTTTCCCTTGCTTCACATCCTCTCCAGCAGAGGCTGTCACCTGTGTTTTTGACCTTAGCCATTCTGACAGGTGTAAGGTGGTATCTCAAAGTAGTTTCAAATTACATTTCTCTGATGGCTAAAGATGCTGAGCACTTTTTCAAGTGCCTTTCAGCCATTTGTAATTCTGCTGAGATTTCCCTTTTTAGTTCTGAACCAGGGTTTTGGGCTCTAGTTTCTTGAGTTCCTTATATATTTTAGAGATCAGTCTTCTGTCACTTGTAGGGTTGGTGAAAATCTTTTCCCATTGTGTAGGCTGTCATTTTGTCTTATTGACAGTGTCCTTGGTCTTACAGAAGCTTCTCAGTTTCAGGAAGTCTCATTTATTGATTGTTGTTCTTAGTGTCTGTGCTACAGGTGTTATATTTAGGAAGAGGCCACCTGTTGGATGGTATTTCCCACTTTGTTTTCTATCAAGTTCAGCATAGGGTTTATGCTGTTCTTAGTGTCTGTGCTACTGGTGTTATATTTAGGAAGTGGTTACCCATGCCAATGCATCAGAGGGTATTTCTCACTTTCTTTTCTATCAAGTTCAGCTTAGCTGGGTTTATGTTGAGGTTTTTGATCTACTTGGATTTGAGTTTTGTGAAGGGTGATAGGCTTGGATCTATTTGCATTTTTCTACATACTGCGATTCAGTTATGCCAACACGCTTTGTTGAAGATACTATCTTTTTTCCATTGAATATTTTTGACCTCTTTGTCAAAAATCAGCTGTTCGTAGGTGTGTGGATTAATATCTGGGTCTTCAGTTTGATTCCATTGATCCACAAGTCTGTTTTTATGCCAGTACCAGGCTGTTTTTATTACTGTAGCTCTATACTATAACTTGAAGTCTGGGATGGTGATATATCCTGAGGTTCTTTTGTTGAGCAAAATTGTTTTGGCAATCCTGGCTTTCCTGTTATTCCAAATAAAATTTAGTATTGTTCTTTCAAGGTCTGTAAAAAATTGTTTTGAGATCTTGATAGGAATTGCATTGAATCTGTTGATTTTGATAAGATTTCCATTTTTACAATGTGGATCGTTTCTATCCAGGAGCATGGGAGATCTTTCTATTTTCTGATATCCTCTTCAATTTCTTTCTTCAGGGATTTAAAGTTTTTGTCAAACAGATCTGTAACTTCTTTGATTAAAGTTACACCAAAGTGTTTAATGCTATTTGCAGTTATTATAAAGGGTGATGTTCCCTTATTTCTTTTTCAGTTTGCCTTTAGTGTATAGGAGGGCTACTGAATTTTTTTTAAATTAATCCTGTATCCTGCTACATTGCTGAAGGTGTCTATCATCTGTAGAAGTTCTTTTAAATAAAAAACAAATAATGCTGATTTTCAAAGAGAAGTAGATATGAGTAAGAGTAAGTCATGAATTGTTTTAACTTTTAGCCCACTATGTTTTCAATACTGGCCTTAGCAACAAATTACTAGGCAATATCACATCTTGGTGCGTGTATCACAATTACATTTTCAACAAAGAAAAATCTCATTTATTTGAAAGCTAAAGAATCAAACTTTATGAAGTAAAATTTTCTCTAAGTATCTTGCTTATACTATACAATGGCCTTTAAACAGGTCTAGAAGATACGGAAAGACTTCTTAGGAGAAATGATAACAAGAATGACATCTGATAAATGACAAGGGTTAGCAGCCAGAAACTGGCAATTAAAAATAAATGCTGCTCTGAATTGAATTTTGTCTCCCCCAAAGAAAGGTCGACGTCCTTAACACCAATACCTCAGAACATGAACTTAGTTCTAACTAATGGAATTATATATGTAATTAGTTAAGTTTAGCTCAAACTAGAGTCGGAAGAAGCCTTAATCCTACACAACTGATATCTTTATGAGATACAGCTGTGAAAAATCCAAGAAGAAAACTGCACAAGAGAGCCATAGTTGAAGTGTTGTGACCCCAGGATTGCTAGCTATTTCTAGAAAGCAGGAGGAAGAAAGGATGAGTGCCTGTTTCAGAGGAGGCATCACCTTGAATCCAGACTTGTATCCTCTAGAAATCTGAACCAATAATGTCTGTGATTTAAAACCACTCAGCTTTTGATACTTTGTTAAAAGAGCCAGAAGGAAGTACTTTGCCTCCTGGTAAGGAAAATAACATGTTCAAGGCTGGGCAATGAGAATGAGAGTGGGAGTGGTTCAACCAGAGCAAGCAAGCAACTCAGTTGTAAAGTCAGGGGAGAGAGAGGCAGGTGATGCCAAGCAATGAGGCTGGCCAGAAGAACAAGGTAGGGCTAGATTGTTCAGGAGTTATGACTTAAAATAAAGGTAAAGTTCTTTAAATAAATGTAAATAAATGATAGAGTGATTAATTTTGTATTGTGCAAGGATACTGTTTTACTAAAACTAAATTATATGGATTGGGGAGAACAATTCATACAATAAACTCCTTCCTGGGCAAATAAAAGGCCTGGAGTTTGGACCCCGAGAACCCACATAAATTACATAAGTGCCAAGTAGGCAATTGGAGAGGAAAAAATGGGTCCTCCAAGACAACCCACAGACCTCTGGCCTACAGCTGACTTTGAGACTAAGAGCTGCCTAAGAGTGAACCAAGAACCCAGATTGGACCAAGACAGACTTCTTGAGGCACAGACATACCCATAACAGATTGCTATATAAGATAGCAAAATAAACTATCTGAGATTTAGAAAAATCCTTCATTGAACTGAGGAAGCAATGGGCAGACACCAGTGCAAGAATATATATAACAACATAAAGTACAAGACAGCACCACCAGAAGAATCTGGTGGTTCTATAACATCAAGACATGAGTATGACAATGCAGAGGAAGCAGAAGGAAATGACCTTAAAAACTTTATGAAGATAATAGGAGCCTTAAAAGAGGATATAAAAATTCCCTTAAATAAATTAAAGAAAATACAAACCAAAAAATGGAAAGGATTAACAAATCCTTGAAAGAAAATAAAGAAAAACAAAATAAACAGATGAAGGAAATGTTACAGGAATTAAAGATTGAAACAGAAGCAATAAAGAAGGCACAAACTGAGACAATACTGGAAATAGAAAACCTGAAGAAACAAACTGGAACTACAAATGCAAGCATAACCAACAGAATGCGAGAGATGAAAGAGAGAATCCCTGGAGTGGAAGATTCATAGTGGAAATAGATAACTCAATCAAAGAAAACACTAAAACCAAAAAAGTCATAACACAAGACATCCAGGAAATTTGAGACACTATGAAAAGACCAAACCTGAGAATAATCAGAATTGAAGAAGGAGAATACTAGCTTAAAGACACAGAAATTATATTCAACAAAATCATAGAAGAAAACCTTCAACCTAGAGAAGGAAATGCCTATAAAGATACAAGAAGCTTACAGAACACCAAATAGACTAAACCCACCAAATAAGTGAGCTCACCACATAATAATCAAGCCACTAAATCTACAGAACAAAGAAAAAAATACTAAGAGCTACAAAGAAAAAAGGCTAAGTTGCCTATTAAGGCAGATCTATCTAAATAATACCAGATGAGGATCCCAGGTCCAGAGCAGACTGGGAGGTGAACAGGTTCCAGGTCCTGGGCCTCCCGGGTACCTCATCCAAGAGGCCAGAGCCACAGTTCAGGATTTAACCTACAACCAGGCCCGCCCTGGACCAAGGCAGAGAGAAGCCTTACCCAGCAATCCTGGATGTCACTTCACAGACAGCTGCCCCTCCCCCAGCATTCAAGGCAGGCTGCTTCATAACAGAGGGATGGACTTCTCTCTGAACAGTGTGACCCCATGGTGTCCAGGGTAGAGTAGGAGTTGAGTGGCTTTAGACAGGAAGCATCCCATGGCCTGATCAGAGTAAGAAGGCATGTAGACTCTGTGTCCAGAGAAAACAGGAGACATACAACCCCTGTAGCCACAACTGACTAAGATTCCACTAAGACTTGACTAAGAGTGAACCAAGGAAGCAATGGGCAGACATCAGTGTAAGAATACATATAACAATATAAAGAACAACAAGGAACCAATAAAAGAAGTTGATGTCTCTACAACACCAAGACCTGAACAGAGAAATGAAGAGGAAACAGAAGGAAACAATGTCAAAAACACCTTTATGAAGATTATAGAAGCCTTCAAAGAGGATATAAAAAGTCCCTTAAAGAAATAGAAAGAAAAAGAAATAAAAAAATTGGAAGAGATGAAAAAATCCTTGAAAGAAAACCAAGAAAGAGAAATCCAACAATTGAAAGAATCATTCCAGGAACAAAAAATTGAAATAGAAACAATAAAAATGGCACAAAACAAAGCAAAGGATGAAATAGAGAATCTGAAGTAGTGATCTGGACTATAGATACAGGCATAACTAATAGAATCCAAGAGATGGAAGAGAGAATCTCTGAAGTAGAAGATTCAATTGTGGAAATAGATCACTCAACAAAAGCACCACAACCAATAAAGCAATAATACAAAACGTTCAGGAAATTTGGGACACCATGAAAAGACCAAACCTGAGAATAATAGAAGAAAGAGAAGAATACCAGCTCAAAGGCACAGATAATGTATTCAATAAAATTATGGAAGAAAACTTTCCCAACATAAAGAAGGAAATGCATGAAAAGATACAAGAAGAACCCCAAATAGATTAGAACCCCCAAAAAAGTCTGTTCACCACATAATAATTAAGCCACAAAACATACAGATCAACGAAAAAATATTAAGAGCTGCAAAGGAAAAGGGCCAACTTACCTATAAAGGCAGACCCATCAGAATAATGCAAGACTATTCAATGGAAACAATGAAAGCAAGAAGGTCCTGGTCAGAAGTTATACAGACACTAAAAGAGCATGGCTGCCAACCCAGACTACTATACCCAGCATAACTATTAATCACCATAAGTGGAGTAAGCAAGATATTTCACAACAAAAACAGGTTGAAACAATACTTATCCACAAATTCATCAACACAGAAAGCACTAGAGGGAAAATTTTAACCTAAGGAACCCAGATACACTCATGAAACCACAAACAATCGATAATCTCACAGAAGAAAAACCCTAAGAAAGGAAATACACACTATCAACAAAAATAACAGGAAGTAATAAGCAGTGGTCATTAATATCCCTTAATACCAATGGACTCAATTCACCTAAAAGAGACACACCCTAAAACACTGGATACAAAAACAAAAGCCAATTTTATGCTGCATACAAGAAACACAACTCAACTCCAAAGAAAAACACAGGCTCAGAGTAAAGGGTTAGTAAAAGACTTTACAATCAAATGGCCCCAAGAAACAGGCTGGTGTTGTTATTCTAATATCCAACAAAGTAGACTTCAAGCTAAAATCAACCAAAAGAGACCAGGACAGACATTACTTACTTGTCACAGAAAAAATCAGTCCATTCAAGATGAGATCTCAATCCTGAATATTTATGCCCCTAATACAAGAGCACCTTCATATGTAAAAGACACACTACTAAAGCTTGAACATCACATCAAACATCACACTCCAATAGTAGGAGACTTCAATACTCCACTTTCACCCTTGGAAAAGTCAACCAGACAGAAACTCAACAGAGAAAGAAGGAGTCTAACAGATGTTATGATGCAAATGGACTTCATAGATATTTACAGAAGATATTTACAGAAGCTTTCATCCAAACACAAAGAAATATACATATTTCTCAGCATCCCATGGAACTTTCTCTAAAATTGACCACATACTTGGTCACAAGGCAAATATCAATAGATACCAAAAAATGGGAATAATCTCCTGTATCATATCAGACCACCATGGCCTAAAGTTAGAATTCAACAACAATAAAAATCACAGAAAGCCTACACACTCATGGAAACTGAATGAACATCTCTACATTGAACCACCTCTGGGTCAGGGAAGAAGTTAAGAAAGAAATAAAAGGCTTTCTAGAATTTAATGAAAGTGAATCCACAATATATCCAAAATTAGCGGACACAATGAAAGCAGTGTTAAGAGGAAAATTCATAGAACCACATGCCTATATGAAAAACCAAGAAAAATCTCACACAAGAGGCCTAACAACTCAGCTGAAGGCTTTAGAACAATTAGAAGCAAACTCATCTTGAAGAAGTAGATGGCAGGAAATAATCAAACTTAGGGCTGAAATCAGTACAATAGAAACAAAGAAAACAATGTAAAGAATCAATGAATCAAAAAGTTGGTTCTTTGAGAAAGTCAACAAGATAGACAAACCTTTATCCAAACTAACCAAAGGACAGAGAGAAATAATATTTAAATTAACAGAATTAGAAATGAAAAGGGAGATGTAAGGACAGACACCCAGGAAATCTAGAGAATTATCAGGTCATACTTTCAAAATCTTTATTCTACTAAAATGTAAAACCTGAAAGAAATTGATAGCTTTCTGGATAAGTATCAATTATCAAAATTAAATAAAGAACAGATTAAAGATCTAAACAGATCTATAACACCAAGGGAAATTGAAGCTGTTATTAAAAGTCTCACAAATAGAACAAGCCCAGGACCAGATGACTTTACTGCAGAATTCTACCAGACATTCAAAGAAGAGCTAATACCAATTCTCAACAAACTATTCCATACAGTGAAAACTGAAGGAATGCTGCCCAACTCTTTTTATGAGGTCACAATTACCCTAATACCCAAGCCACTCAGAGATGCAACTAACAAAGAACTACAGACCAATCTACCTTATGAACATTGATGCAAAAATACTCAACAAAATTCTGGCGAACTGATTACAACAAATAAAAAAAGTCATTCACCATGATAAGTAGGTTTTATCCCAGAAATGCAGGGATGGTTAAACATACGAAAAACAATAAATGTCATACGAAAAACAATAAATGTCATCCATCATATAAACAAATAGAAGGGAAAAAAAACTACATGATAATCTCCATAGATGCTGAAAAAGCCTTTGACAAAGTCCAACACTCCTGTATGATAAAAGTCCTAGAGAGATCAGGAATACAGGGAAAGTTCCTAAGTATAATAAAGACAATTTACAAGAAGTCAATGGCCAGTATCAAACTAAATGGAGAGAAACTCAAATCAATCCCACTAAAATCAAGAACTAGACAAGGATGTCCTCTCTCCTCTTATCTATTCAATATAGTTCTCGAAATTTTAGCCAAAGCAGTAAGAGAAAGAAAGGAGATTAAGGGGATATAAATAGGAAAAGAAGAAGTGAAACTATTTCTATTTGCAGATGATATGATTGTATAGATAAGTGACTCACAAAATTCTACCAGGGAACTTCTACATCTGGTAAACACCTTCAGCAATGTAGCAGGATACAAGATTAATTTTAAAAAATCAGAAGCCTTCCTATACACTAAAGACAAACAGGCTGAAGAAGAAATAAGGAAAACATCACCTTTATAGCTGAAAATAACATTAAATACCTTGATGTAGCTATAACCAAAAAAGTAACAGATGTATTTGACAAAAACTTTAAATCACTGAAGAAAGAAATTGAAGAAGATATCAGGAAATGGAAAAATCTTCCATGCTCCTGGATGGGTAAGTTCAACATAGTAAAAATGGTAATATTACCAAAAGCAATCTACAGATTCATTGCAATTCCCATCAAAATCCCAATTTAGAGACCTTGAAAGAACAATACTTAATTTTATTTGGAATAATAGGAAAGCCAGGATTGCCAAAAGGATTTTGCTCAACAAAAGAACCTCAGGATACATCACCCTCCCAGACTTCAAGTTATAATATAAAGCTACAGTAATAAAAACAGCCTGGTACTGGCATAAAAACGTAATTGTGGATCAATGAAATTAAATTGAAGGCCCAGAAACTAACCCACACATCTATGAACAGCTGATTTTTGACAAAGAGGTCAAAAATATTCAGTGGAAAAAAGATAGTATCTTCAACAAATTGTGTTGTCATAACTGGGCGGCAATATGTAAAAAAAATGCAAATATATTCAACCCTATCATCCTTCACAAAACTCAAATCCAAGTGGATCAAAGACCTCAACATAAACAAATCTACACTGAACTTGACAGAAAAGAAAGTGAGAAATACTCTCCAATGCATTGGCACAGGTGTCCACTTCCTAAATATAATACCAGTAGCACCTACACTAAGAACAACAATCAATAAGTAGGATCTCCTAAAACTGAGAATTTTCTGTAAGGCCAACGACACAGTCATTAAAATGAAATGATGGCATTCAGAATATGGAAAAAGTTTTTCACCAACTCTACAAGTAACCTAGAACTGATCTCTAATATATAGAGAGAACACAAGAGAGTAGGGGTCAAATAACTAAATAATCCAATTTAAAAACAGAATTCAAAGCTAAAAAGGAAATTCCCAACAGAAGAATTACAAATGGCTGAAAGACACTTAAAATTGCTCAACATCTCTAGCCATCAGAGAAATGCAAAACAAAACAATTTTTAGATACCATCTTACACCTGTCAGAATGGCTAAGATCAAAAACACAGGTGACAGCCTATGTTGGAGGGGATATGGAGCAAGAGGAACATTCCTCCATTGCTCTTGGGAGTGTAAACTTGTACAGCCACTTTGGAAGCATTTTGGCATTTCCTCAAAAAACTGAGAATCAATCTCCCCAAGAATCCAACAATAGCACTGTTGGATATATACCCAAGGGATACACATTCTTACCCCCAAAGCATTATCTCAACTATATTCATAGCAACATTATTAGTAATAGCAAGAACCTGGAAGCAACGTAAGTGCCCTCAACTGAAGAGTGGATTAACAAATTGTGGTACACAATGGTGTACTACTGAGCAGTAAAAAAAAAAAAAAAAATGACATT
>PVIH01018409.1:0-38588 GCA_004025045.1 Sigmodon hispidus | reverse complement strand
TCACGTTCACCAGATCTTAAGTAAGCAGGAGGGTCTGAGCCCAGCTCTTCCAACCGTCACCTGCTTGCCCAACTCCTTTAAGTCGTCTTCAGGTAAAGACAAACAAAGGAAAACTATAGTCTAAGCTGGAGAGACAGTTCAGTAATTAAAAGTGTGTACTGCTGTTTCACTAGACCCAAGTTGAGTTCCTAGCACTCAGATCAGGAAGCTCAATCTCCTCTACTCCAGCTGCAGGGGATCTCACTCTTCTGGCCTCCACAGGCACCTGCACTCACGACACAGACTTACATGAATAAAAATAATCTTTAAAAAATTACAATCTGCTGGGCGCACATCATGGAGAGGGAGGGACACACATTAGATACGGTGCTGTGTCCTGAACTGACAGAACGGGCATTTGGGGGAAGCACACAGGGGGATTGTACCTCCTTAAGTGAAGAATTAATGGGGCAGAGAAGTGCGATTAGGAATATAAAACCTACAGTTCTGCACCAAATTGTCAGGCATTAGTCAGTTTGGGGTTTGTTTTCAGTTGACTCACTGTGGTGGGTAATCTCGGTTGTTCACTTGACTCTATCTGGAATCAACTAAAACCCATGCAGCTGAGCACATGAGGGATTTCCTTGCTGTGGAATAACCCTATTGTACATTGCAAAGATTTACCACTTGAATTGGTTTAATAAACTGCTGATTGGCCATGATCTTGGCAGGAAGTATAGGTGGGGTGACCAAACTAAGAATGATGGGAAGAAGATGGGCAGAGTCAGGAGTTGCAGCCATACTCAGAGAGAACAGGAGATGAATGTGCAGTGCTAATAAAATTCTGCCACGTGGCAGAGCATAAATAAGGAATATGGATCAACTTAAAATGTAGGAGCCAGTTAGGAATAAGCCTGAGCTATTGGCTGAGCAATTATAATTCATATAAGTCTGTGTGTTTATTTGGAACTTGGCAGTAGGGACAAGAAACATCCATTTATATTCTCTCAACTGGATTATCCAAGGTCCAGAGATCCACCATAAAATTGAACCACACCTTTTGGTAGCATCCTGATATAAAAGAACATGGAAGAAGGAAGCTTTTGCTCTTTGCCTGCTTGCCCTCACTCCGGATGGTAAGTTCTGAATCTCCTTTATACATTTTCATTCTATTACCCAGGTCTGTGTGGACCGTTTGTGCCAACTCTGGCGGCCAGACAGCTTCCCATGCTGCTCTAAGGGACTCCTTGTAAGTCCTGCCTGTCCCTGGAGACCTCCCAAGTCCAGGCTCCATTCCTAGGCTATTGTGGCCTGACCTCCTGAGAGGAGGTGCCTGAGGAGCTCCAAAGGCCAGCCCCTACTCCCTGGAGTTCTCCAACTGACAGCCATTCCCATCTCCTCTAGAGCAGAGAGTAGCCATGCCCCTCCCTACAGAAAAATAAAAGATTAGGCCACAAAATCCTACCACCCGCTGAGCTTGCCCCAAGATCAGGCACCCTGGAAAGCCCTACCCCCACCCGCAGAAACCGCACAGAAACCCTGCCTTCTGCCCACTTCTCCGACTGGAGCAGAGGCAGCTGCCCTCCTGGGTTTTATCCTTCCAATAAATCTCCTGTGTGAGGTTTAATGTGTGGTGTGACTTTGTGGTATTCCTTGGGTCCTGAAAGACCAGGATACCTTTCCTTCAGAGCTGGAACACTTGTACTGGGGAAGGGTGGAAGCATGGAGATGGGAGGGGAGGCAGGCCTGAGTGGAGCTGTAACACTTGCATGGGAAGTTGGGACCCACCCCCGCAGAGCTGTACCACTTGTATGGAGAGACTCACCCACCCCACCCTCACGGGAGCAGTCATTCCCCTCAGAGCTGTAACACCCACGGTCTGCAAGAGCACAGGGTTTTCCTGTGTAGCCTTGGCTATCCTGGAGCGTGCTATGTAAACCAGACTGGCCTCTAACTCAGATGTCCCCATGCCTCTACCTCTCTAGCACCGGAATGTCACCAGGTGTGTCATAAACGTGCAAGCCTCACTTTCACTCGGTTGTTTTGGATTGTTATTTAGGATGGAGGGTTTCTCACAATCGATACAACTGAGGAAAAATCTTTGTAGCAAACATGTCCCTTTTTCCTTTACACTCTGAAGTTTAGAGAGAGGCTTTTGCTCAGCAAGCTCGTGCCCAGACGCAATGTGGTGATGTGCAGACCTGAACCCACCTCAGAGCTACAGAACCTGCAGAGAGGGAACCGCGCTGCCCCAGGGCTCAGGGAGAAGCAGCTGCTCTTCTTTTTCAGAGCGGGGCTAAGGCTGCCTGGGAGGGCTGGAGGAGATGACTGCCTCCATTACATGATGAGAATCAGTCACCCACGAGACCTGTTTCTGTCCTATAGTGACCCCTGAGTGTCTGGTGAGGTCCCAGGTGGTACCGATGAGCTCTGGATTACCCATTGTGGAGAACCAGTATGACATCTGCCTTTTCCTCAGTATCCAGGGCCTCTCATGACTCAACCCTGGGGGCCTGGTTATCTAGCCCACACCATGAATGAGCCAAGATGACTGCAGGGGTGGGAAACAGACGGGCTGAGTTAAGCCAGTCCTGGAAGAAGCTTTATGCACTCAGCCCATTGCTTGGAAGAGCCTTTGTGTTCTCAGGGGTTATGTGATAGGCTCCCTCCAGCTCCTACCCACCTCTCCATGTGGCCCCAAACTATGAGTGAGGGAACCATGTGACTAGATGAGCCCTCCCTATCCAGGGTTCTTCTGGTCCACGGGGTTTTAGAAGGTTCCTAGATTTCAGGAAGCCAGGCCTCTGGTTACACCACTAATGGTTAGTTCCTGCCTCCCGGAGAGGACAGCATGCACTGCCCCATGTTGTCACCATATCCGGAACAATGCTGTCCTCACATCTGTGTGGACTGGCCCAGGAGTTTTAGGGAAACTTGGGCAGGGCAGAATTCCAACTTTGACCTGGGGTGGAGGGGTGAGGTCTGGGAGTCAAGCCCTCGGGGTTCTGGAACCCGTGCATTTTTGCAAGCCATTCATTCTAAGAGGAGCCAGGACTTCTGGGTGCCACGTGGGCAGTGGGCAGAGCGCACTGACAACTTTAATCAGCCTTGGTGTAGAGGAAGCTTTAGGAGGCCCTGGGCTGGCTTCTGCCTTCATTCCAATCTCAAGTACACACTTAGTCAGAAATCTCCCTGCTTGTCAGAGGTGATGAGTTTGATCCTGTGGTCTTTCCGCACTCAGCTTGTCGTTTCTGAGGGTAACCGAGGATAGGGTGTGACAGTGACCCTCTCCTGCCTTACACTGACACCATCTTCTGGCCCCAGCTTTTCCTTTCCTCCAGGGGTCAGAAGCAGAAGCCTGCAAACCTAGAAGGAGAGGGTCCGTTCCCACTGCCTCTGTATCGGCTCTGTTCTGGGAGGCAGGGAGAGCCATGAGCCTTCGGGACAGCTTTTTACAACCCTATTATTGTATACAGAAGTTTATAGTGGCACACTAGACCTCAGGCACTGAGGCTCAAACCCTGTCAGAATGACTCAATTTATGGTTAGGTGGCAGCTGCATCCCAATAAGCACCAGAGGAGAAGTGTAGTAGGAAGTTTCTGGTCTGGCCTTTCTGGCCTAGTCCTGAGGTTCTGACCCACTGACCCGCAGTCCCACAGAAACACATAGATGCTTAGATTAATTTTACGATGATTGACCTAGGGCCCTGGCATATAACTTGCTAGCTCTTCACTCTTAAAACTAACCCACGATTCTTATCTTGTTTAGCCATTCAGCTTGGTACCTTTTCTCAGAGCAGCATTTCATCTTTTTTCCTCTGTGTTTGCTGGTGTCTCCGTGCTGTCTCTCTGGCTTCTCTCTGGGGTCTCTCTCGTCTATTTCTGTTCCTAGAGTTTTCTTAGTCAAGTAGCCCCGCCTACACTTCCTGTCTGCCTCTGGCCAATCAGCTTTTTATTAAACCAGTAGGACAAACAAATATTTACAGCTTAGCAGAACATACTCCCACAGAGGGAAGGGTTGATTGGCTCTGTCAAAGCAACCTGGTGTTTGTACTGGGCACAGAGGCCATGAGTCAAAGAGCCACCCAAGTCTGTGTGCCTTGGCAACTTGGTTTGCAGGTGTCTGTGGCAGCACTTGGCTGTTAGGGGCTGTTAGCCATGTCCTCCGTGCTCAGGGTCTATGCCACTGCCCTGGATGACAGCTCCAGTGAACTCACAAGATTCCTTTGACATTGGAAATGTAAAAGAAGGGGACAGTCCCCAGGAAGCTATTCCCATTATCACAGGAGGCTGGTGAACTGGCCCTAAGCCCATCTTAGAAAGGACCCTCACATGGCAAAATGTTCTCCAGTCCTCCCATTTTAGTCCAGGCCATGCTGTGTGATGGTGACATCATCATTTTCACCCTGACTGCTGTGAGCATGTGAGGTCAGACCCAGACCAGAGAAGGAGGTGGGATTTGCTGACAGCCTTAATGGATGCATGAAGGTCAGCACAGGTCTAGCTTCAGCAGGGGCTCTGCTCTGTCCACACCACTTTCTTCTGCTCATCTGCAATGGCCAGACGCACACAGCCAAGAAGACTGTCCGTGTCACTCCAGCTGTCAGAGGCCAGGCTGCTGTACAGACAGGGCACTCTGTCCAGTTCCCCCTCCTCCTGCCGGGCCGCCTCAAGGAACTGCTCCTCTGAGGTGCCAAGGCGCTGCAGGCCCTTCCTGCAAAGCAGAGACATTCAGCCTGAGGACTGCAAAGTAGCCAAGAAAAGTTCTCACTTGGGTTTTCCAGGAGAACACAGCAGGAGTCCAGACCAGAGTCTGTGAGGACTCAGCATGCCTCAATATACCCTGGAGCACAAACATGGAAGCCCTACCCACGGGAGCTCATAAAGAAGCCAGACTGGGCTGCGAGTGCTATCCACTGGTGGGGTCCAGAGCATATCGCACTTCCCAAAGGATACAGGCAGCAGGAAATGTTTGTCTTAGCCAGATACCAAGTGATAGCAGGTGGGATCAGCACAAGTTAGGCCCCATGAGCCTCAGGCACTGTGTAGCTCTAGTCTAGCTGGGGCAGGGGACAGATTCTCAAGCTGAAACTCGGGCTTGAGGCCGTGGGAACACAACTGGGCTGAAAGAGAAAGTTCTAGTGTGTTCCAGAGGCATATATCAAGCTCTTCTAGAACTCAGTCGCCTATTTAGACCCCGCTGGCTGCCCAGCCCTCAACAGGCACCTACCTGAGTTTCTTTGTTGTCTTCTCATTGACAGAAACATGGATGATGATGGGGAAAATGTCCATCCTGTGCAGGACACGGACACTGTCCAGCCGGACATCCAGCAGGGCATGGATGCTCTTTGGGATGGCATAGAGAAGCAAGTTAAGCTTATGGGCCTGGGGTGTGGGAGGAAGAGAGACAGACTAGCCCCATGCAGCAGAGAGCAGGGTTGTGTAGGTGAGACCTGAACAGAGGAGCAGAGCGTGGCATATAGCAGGACAGCTGCTGTAGACCTTAAAGGGTGATGTCCGTTTGATCTGTCCTGGGGAAATCTGGGATTGTAAGACTTTGGCACTGAGACAGATTTTACATAGAGTGCAGATCTTAAGAATCAGATAATGCAGGTGCTGGGCAGATGGCTCAGCCCTTAAGGGCACTGGCTGCTCTTCAAGAGGACCTGGGTTCAGTTCCCAGCAACCACATTGTGGCTCGCTCACACTTGCTTGTGATTCCAACTGCAGGGGATCTGACTCCCTTTCACAGATACACATGCAAAACACCAATGCACATAAAAAAATAAGACAATTCCAGCTGTCACCCTCCATGGTGTGTGTGCGTGTGCGTGTGCGTGTGCGTGTGCGTGTGTGTGTGTGTGTGTGTGTGTGTGTGTGTGTGTGTTTCATGTCCTTCCTGTTCCTTCTGTAAGTATGAAACTTGACAGTTTAGTGTGAGCTGTGAAATGTGACAGTCTTTTCTCCTTTTTTTTTTTTTTCTTTAGACAGGGTTTCTCTGTGAAACCATCTTGGCTGTCCTGGAACTGACTTTGTAAACCAGGCTGGCCTCAGACTAACAGAGGTCTACCTGCCTCTGCTTCCCAAGTGCTGGGATTAAAAGTGTGTGCCACCACCGCTAGGCAAATGTGACAGTCTTAATGCCTCCATTTATTTGATTTATTAACAAACATCTATTAAACATCCCAATTTAAGGTAACTGAGACACAGGCCCACTTAAGGGTGGTCCAGCCTTTTCAATGGATGATGGGAACAGGGCTGGGTCTTTCTGTGTCCTTCCTACAGAACATGAAGCTGGATATCTAGGGCCCCACAAGTGAATCCCCAAAGCCCTCGCCAAGTCTGGGCAGGAGCTGCCATTCCCAGAGTAGCCTCTTAGGCCCTCCTCATACCGCGTTCATGAGGGATTCCACAGCATGTCGGGTCACCCAATGGTGGTCACCTGTAGACTCTCCTTCCTGGATGATATCCCCTCTCTGGTTCCAGGTGACGTATTCCTCCTGGCTCAAGTACTCTGGTGGTGACATTAGATGGGGGTGGTCATACACTGGGATCCCTGCTAAGTATCCCACATTCGAGGCCTCCCACTACCTTCCGGGAAAGCTGCCCAGTGTCCAAATAGAAACCCACCCTGCCTCCTACCAAAAGTCCTGAGCCATGAGCATGATGTGTGACCTCTAGGGCAGGTGAGGTTGGGGGAAGGAGAGATGGAGGGATATACCCATAGAAGGTAGACAGACAGACGGATGGATAATGCTCAACATCATTTCCCAGGCTCCAAACTTACACATGGACCCAATGCCTAACACAGGCGTTAACTCGTCAGCTGCCACTAGTCTCTTAAATCACTTTTTCCACCCAGCATGGTCCTGACCCCAGAGGATAGTGGGCAGTATTTTGAGCAATTTCCCATTGTGTGTGTATTGTCAAACATCTTACAGTGCTCAGGACAGCTACACAATGGAGAATGGCACCCTCAGATGGCCTCATTCTTTTTTTTTTTTTTTAAACTTTTTTTTAAACTTTATTTATTTATTTTTATTTATTTGCCTTGGTGTTTGCCTGGAACTGGAACTACAGACAGTTGTTAGCTGCCATGTGGGTGCTGGGAATCGAACCCAGGTCCTCTGGAAGAGCAGAGGGTGCTCTTAACCACTGAGCCATCTCTCCAGCCCCCAGATAGCCTCATTCTAAGGCTGAGAACTATCTGGAATTTTCTTCACAGCTCTCACAGTCCCAGCCTGTCCTCTTCCTAGCCTCTGTCTGTTTATCAATACACCCAAGCTATAAACATTGTAGGTATCCCCTCTGTCACCACCACCGCAGCCTGGCTGGGAACCCTGGACCCCGAGTTCCACAGCTGAGCACATCCCCAACCCCTGGCCAGGCCATCTGCTTTCAAGAAAGGTGTCTAAAGATCAAGCCTCAGTGAACCTCCAAAACTGTCAGTTTTTATAAAACTGGCCATCTGACCTCCACTCTCCTTGGCCACCAGAACAGTGGCCAAGTTCATTGTTCTATGTACCTTCTTGCCTTTGCACATGCTGGCTGGCCAGCTGGACCATCTCGCTGCCTCCAGCATCCACCCCGCTTCCCTCTGTCCCCTGCTGGCTCACCCTTCATCTCCCACAGCATCACCCCCTCTCTGGGCATGTGCACTGGTTGCTTCATCCTACTGCCTTGCATCAGCTGCACCCAGGTCAGAATTTCTAGAGGGACTCATGGGCTTCTGGGATCTCTAAGAGTTAGTTTCTCCCACTTCTCCATGGAGGCTGGCCAAGGGAAGTGCTCAGTGGAGAGGGCTCATGGATAGTGTCTGCTTGCTTCTACATGATGATCCACCCTGTCAGCCTTTTCTGACCCTGTGGGCCTGCAGATTTGAAGGTGTTTACATGAATCTTCCTAGTGGCTGGTTCAAATGGACAGAATTCTCCAGCCATACTACCCTACTAAGTACATCCTGTATTCAATAATGACCCACCCCACTAATGTTCACCAAAACCCAGAATGGACTTTCTTTGGAAATGGGGTTTTTATGTGAGACAGTGCTGGGTTATGATGGACCCTAAGAAGGCCATGTGTCCACAGACACATAGAAGGAAAAAGAGCGGGGGCTGGAGAGATGGCTCAGAGGTTGGGAGCACTGACTGTTCTTCCAGAGGACCTGAGTTCAATTCCCAGCAAAACCACATGGTGGCTCACAACCATCTATGATGAGGTCTGGTGCCCTCCTCTGTAAAAACTGTATGCATAATAAATAAATAAATCTTTAAAAAAAAAAAAAAGAAGAAGGAAAAAGAGCAGCAATTAGTAAAGCCAAGATGGGGGTGGGGCCCCTGTACCCCTAAGGTGCTGGAAAAGCCAGGAAGAATCCACACCTGCAGCCCCCCAGGGAGATCAGGGCTCTGCTGGGGCCCTGAGGCCAGACATGAAGGGAACTGAGGTAATTATCACCCTTCCATGTCCCCGTGTGGCCCTCTATTCTGTATTATGGAATTTCTGGTCGCTGCTCACGGCTAGGACAGATAGCCTTGGGCCATTTGGCCGAGGAGTGCATACCTGCTGGACACTGCTTAAAGCCTTGGAGGAGGCAGAGCTTTTTGCTCAGAATCTTCCCAACTACTCTGGGCACGAAGAGCACAGGCCGGGGCCGGGCAGGCCTGTGAGGGTGCACCAGGGTGTATGGGGCCAGGGTGAAGCTGTTCTCTGCCCAGAGGCACATGCTGGAGCCACCTGTGGAGGAGAGGCTATGAGCACCACCCACCTGTGCCCCACCCCGTCTCTGGGGAGGGACTGATAGAGTACATTCTCAGCTTCAGTGCTGCTAACTGTGCAGCTGGCACAGCCCCCTCAGCCTCTGAAGGTAAGAGGAACCTGGTTCCTCATGAAGGAAGGATGTGTCAGGACCCTGTGCCTCACCCCAGCCCTCTCCCCCCCCTCCCTTTTCCCCATGGACTCAGCCCACTCCACAGGCCATAGGGTCCTCAGCCTCCTCCCTCCTGGACCCTTTGCTTCTCTCCTAGATGAGTTATGTTGCTCCTGTCTTCAACAACAACTTTTTTTTAATTAGTTTTTTTTTTGTGTGTATGAGTGGTTTACGTGTGTTTGTGTGTGTGTGTGTGTGTGTGTGTGTGTGTGTGTGTGAGTGTGTGTACACTAATGGTTGCAGAGTCCAGAATGTAGCATTGGATCCTTTGGGACTGGAGTTAGGGATGGTTGCAAACTGTCTAATTTGGGTGTTGGGATCCAAACCCATGTTCTCTACAAGAGCAGTACATGTCCTTAACAACCAAGCCCTCTTTTTAGTCTCAGTATCTGTCTTATATTATGCACCCAAACTTTCTTGAAAGAAAATGAATCATTTATCCTCTACCAGATTCACTTCTGATCAACATCATTGTGTAGTTTTCCCTGTGGGGCCTGTACAGTCAGACTCTAGCCTGACCTGTGTACATGCTAACCACCTAGTGACCTTCTGGCAGTTTTTACTGTTTCAAACAGATTTCTGCACATATTTGTATGTGTGTGCTTCAGCTTTTGTAGCATTTCACTGGGTCAGGTCTCAGGGGAGCATGGCCATTTAAAGGACATCAAGCATGGTCCTTAGCTGCTGTACAGAAAGGCATGTAGACATTATGATCCATAAAAATAAAATCCTGGGATAGGGAGGGGTTTGGAGAGATGGTTTAGTTATTAAGAGCACTGGCTGTTCTTCCAGAGAAACCTGGATTAAATTCCAGTTACCCATATGATGACTCACACCTGCCTGTAACTCAAATCCCAAGGGAATCTGATGCCCTCTTCTGGCCTTCAGGGGCACTGCATGACACGGTGGGTATAAATACATGCAGGCAAAACATCTATACACAAGAATAAACAGCCTCTGGCCTGAGAGAGACACCACCTTGATTGTACCGCCCACGAGTGACCTCCATGCCCATATGGTGCCTATGCCAACAGGGCAGGCCTCACCTTCCTCTCTGCCAGATGCCGGCTGGCCTTGCTCAAAGGACGAAGACAGGGAACTGGCCCTGGCTTTGTCCACACTGACGATTCGTACTAACTTCTGTGGTCCTCCAGAAGGCTGGGTCACAGAAAAGGACAAGAGTCAGCCACAAACACTGGCTTTGGAGCCTGGCACCCCCTCCCTACTTTGGCACCCCTACCCTATAAGCAAATCCAGATCTGCATCTGAACAATCAGATTGCGCCAAGGAGCAACCAGGCTTCCCAAGCCCCACACCAGGGGGTGGGAGGCAGGGGAGGAGCCTTAGGCAGCAGGGCTCTGCAGGAAGGGGTGGGGTGCAAAGGACAGAGAGAAGAGCAGGCCCCTCCCAACTTAGCGACCCATACTCCAGGCGGGAATGTTCTAGCACCTTGCTCAGGGACAGATGGGTGCTCAAAGTGAAAGGTGCTCTGTGTCCCAAGAGCACAAGGTGCTCGACCTCAGAGGAAACAGAACAGGAGGTGAGTCGGTGACGGGGACAGGAGTGGAGCTTGGTGTGTTCCCAAGGCCCAGGACAAGGGCTGGCGGGCCTTCGAGGGCTTGGTGGGGTGCAAAGGGTCCAGATACTGCCCTGTTCAGTTCAGTGGTCCACATTGCCCATACAGATTCCACACCACCCCCGGGGGACCATACTCTCGACTAGAGCCTCACCTTCCGAGGAACTGTGCACCGCTGGGTCATGTCCTGGATGAGAGCCAGGAGCTGCTGCTGGGCCCTAGGCAAATGGAGGAAGAGAGGTTCTGACAGCCAGACCGGCTGAGAGCGACACAGGCTGGGGACAGGAGCACTCCACCCCGGGGCCCAGAGACTGGGCTTTGAAGGTATCTCCCAAGCCTCAGTCTAGGCCAGGACATGCTCACTTAATTGTCCCACACTGGTCCCTGGGGGACATATAACAGAGAAGGCACCTACCACCATGGACCCCATGCTTAGAAGTTAACCTTTTCTCCACAGTCTGTTCTTGGGTAGGAACTCTGCTATAGAGTAAGGAAAACTCTGGAAAGTCCCCCGCTGGGTAGAAGGGACCTCAACATGGAGCTGGAACAGGCAGATGTTACCCTTGAAACTTCTACTGGGAAGTATAGAGCCAGCGGCAGCTACTCACTGTGAATAGTTGGGGATGGTGCCAGGCTCCAAGTCTTTCAGGCTGTAGGGGTTCACGTGATGGGCATGCCAGCAGCTTCGGCCTTGGAACATGGTGTCAGTGACATGCAGGATGTCATTGCAGTGTGCATGCAACTCTCCTTCCCTCTTTCTCTGCATGGCCAGGTTGACTCGGATGTAGAAGGAATCCCCAGAGGTCACCACTTTAGCATCTAGGTCCTGGATTAGGTTCTTATAACCTGGTAAAAGACATCTGTCACTGATGATCCTAGACCGTGGAACTTAAACGAGGAAGGTTCTAGAATGTAAAAGTTGGAGGAAAAGTCATGGAAGCCACTTTGGTGCTGGCCTCAGAGGGATGGAGGGAAGTTTCCGGGTTTTTGGCGTGTGGAGGATTCAGGGTGAGCCTGGCTGACCCGCCTTGGCTCTAGGTAGGCATGGGCTCTGGGTGCTGCAGAGTCACAGGAGGGGACTATAAAGCTGAGAAAGCATGGGGAGGTGCCCGTACCTTCAGTGTTGATCTTCACAGACAGATAGCAGGAACCGTTCACCCTCCTGAGAAGCTGCACAGCCTGCTCCAGTGTTGTGTTCTCCAGAGTGGCCCTGAGTGATGGCTGGGTCGGCTTATAGTCCACCTAAGGGCAAATTGTGGAGGTGGACTTCTCACCAAGACAGTATAGCATCTGATGTGGTATGGGAGTGGGAACCTGCAGCAGCAGACCTCTTGACCCTCCTCAGCCACTCAGCCACCTTGGACATATCATGTGTATTATTTCTGCACATATACAAATTGACAAGATCATCACAGTAAAAAAAAATGCACACTCAAAACCTACCCCATTGGAAAGGCTTTCTCAAGCTTGGCCAATGCTGGAGTGCAGCTCGGGGGTAGAACCCTTGTGTGACGGGCCCCTGACTTTCACTTCCAGAACAACACCAAGGTCCCTGGTCAGAACCTATGTATATTTCAGTGGCCTTCTGAGTTTCCAGGCTCTGGAAGATCTGAACTGCCAGGCTTAGGAAGGGAGCTGGATGTCCCTCCATGACCCTCTTCTGCAGATGTGGGCAGAACTTTCCGCCAGCTCAGAATAGGACTGAGACCCTGTTAGAGCCAGACCGTTGTCGTCACCACACATTTCTCCCCTGACCCTGGCATGGTCTACTCATCTTGCTCACCATCATGATCTGGGTGCCAGGACGCAAAGCCATCTCATCAGCTGCAGAGCCCGGGGTGACACGGTGAATGAATATACCAGTGAGGTTCCCGCCAATGACACCTATCTGTTTCAGCAATTCGTCCCCTTGGAATGCCAGCACTGTGACCTGACTCAGGATCTTGCGAGCTGGCCTCCGCCTCACAGGGACGTTGCTGTGGGCAGACAAACACAACCTGAGCGCAGAGGTCAGAAAAGTCCTGGATTCTGACCCGGCCTCTAGGAAATGCTGTGACCTCCCCATGGTGAGAGAGTACAGTCACACTGTTACTCCCAGGCTCTGTCTCTCCAGGTGCCCCCAGCCTGCAACTCACCTTTCTGAGACATTTAGGCTCAGTGAAGACTCATGCAGACTGTCCTCTGACTGGGAGATGTCTGTAAGAAAATGGGACACTTAGCAGCCAGAGCCTAAGGTCACCAGCTCCTCAGGTGTCCCTCCAACAGACACACCCCAGCCTGGCTCAGTCCCCTGCTGTGGCCCTCCTTTGTGCTAACATCAGAGTAACTGGTGAGAACTGTGTGCATCATTCTGCAACACTTGAACTAGTCGCTGACAACTTTGGATGATGAGACTTTTTTTTTTTAAACTTTATTTATTTATTATTTATTTGCCTTGGTGTTTGCCTGGAACTGGGACTACAGACAGTTGTTAGCTGCCATGTGGGTGCTGGGAATCGAACCCGGGTCCTCTGGAAGAACAGTCAGTGCTCTTAACCGCTGAGCCATCTCTCCAGCCCCAAGATGATGAGACTTCTAACATGGAGATTTCTGAATTCAATTAAGGATCAAATGTAAGGGCTGGAGAGATGGCTCAGCAGTTATCAGCACAGGTTCCTGTAGAGGACCAGGGTTCAGTTCCCAGGACCCACAGAATGGCTCACAACTGCTTTTAACTCCAGCTCCAGGGGATTCACACCCTCCTCTGGACTCTGTGGGCACCAGGCACAAATATGGCGCACACACATACATGCAGGCAAAACACCCATACACATAAAAATAAAATAAATATAAGAAAAGGAAATCTCAAATCTGGCACCATCCTGGCCTGCCCCTTGGCACTGACCAGCAGCAGCTCACTGGCTGGAGTAGGCCTGTGAATTCTCATCTTAGATGCTCCTTGAACTCTGACATCTTAAAAATTAATTAATTTGGGGTTGGAGGGATAGTGTAGCAGTTAAGAGCACTAACCCAGGTTCAATCCCCAGTATCCCTATGGCAGCTCACAACTCCAGTTCTGGGGACCTGACCCCCTTACACAGATATACATATTGGAAAAATACCAATGCACATAAAATAAAAATAAATACATTATTTAAAATATTAACTAATTTGAAACAGGGTGTGATTATGTAGCCCTGGGATTACATGTGTGTCTCCCTATCCAGAGTACTCTCTTGGTCTTTGTCTCTCTGTGTGTCTGTGTGTGTGTGTACATGTATGTCTCTGTCTCTATGTTTCTGTCTGCCTCTCTCACTCTGTGTCTGTCTATGTTACTCTGTGTCTGTGTCTCTCTCTGTCTTTCTCTGTGTGTGTGAGTCTGTCTACCTTTCTGTCTGTCTCTGCCTTTATCTATCTCTGTGTGTCTCTCTCTGTCTCTGTCTCTGTCTCTGTCTCTGTCTCTCTCTCTCTCTCTCTCTCTCTCTCTCGTGTGTGTGTGTGTGTGTGTGTGTGTGTGTGTGTGTGTGTGTCTGTCTGTCTGTCTGTCTGTCTGTAAGCCAGAGGTCAGCTTCAGTAGCATTCCTCCGTCACTCTCCATCCTATTCTCTGATGCAGGGCCTCTCTCTGAACCCAGAGTTCTTCACTCCAGCTAGCCCCGTTGGCCAGAGAACCTCCAGATTCCTGCCTCTCTGGACTCCCCAGCACTGGCCTTATAGATGTCTGCTGCCGTGCCTGGTTTTCACATGGGTTCTAGTGACAGGCCCTCAGGCATACACAGCAAGCACTTTACCCTCCAAACCATTTTCCCAGACCCAAATATAGCATGACAGTTTGAATTCTGTGACCTTGGGGCAGGGGCATCCTTATCCGATCTTAAGATCCACTGAACATTTGTCAGATGTAGCCTACAGATGGCCTTAGCCCAGATCACAAGCAACAAAGAACTGATTATCTTTAAAAGCCAAATTAAACTGAGGAAACAATTCAGATGTGCTTGACTTTGATCCAGCAACAACGTGTGAACCTGAGATAAAGTTGGCAAGGGTTTGGATTTCAGGTCATTTGGTTCACTGTGCTGGATGAGGGGATCCTCTCGCCCTCTGGTGGCTGTGGAGTGTATTCTGGATAGGAGCCAAACACCTTTGTGAGAGCCTGGTGTACCCTCAGGTGTGAGGTGGAAAAGCTAGAATGCCATCAGCCAAAGGCTGGAGAACTTCAGGGCAAGGGACCAGTTCAACACAGACATAAGAAAATGAAGAGAGCCAAGAGTCTGGGGGACAGCACCCAGGAGGAGGGATACTAGATGTCTCTGCCAGGAGCAACTGAGCACCAAGCCTGCTGCCTCCAGTTAACAAGGGATGCAGGGGATGGTAAAGGATCTGTGCCCTTCTGAATATGCATGCTGAGCCCTGTGTGGCTATGAGTACAACCCTCTTGGCCACTACGGAAAAAACAAAATGACAACAGCACACAGAGCTCAGGAGGGACTGTGGCAGCTTGCCTAACAAAGAGGTCAAGGTCAGAGATCAAGTTCACACTCAGAGGTCAAGTTCACGGCTCCCTGCTGTCCCTGGAGAGAGATTGGGGCTGTCTCACTTGCCCCACTGTGGTTCTGTAGCCCAGGAAAAGAGCATACTGTAGAGATGTTTCTGTGTGGAGGTTCTCACCTGCTCCATCCAGTATCTCATACTCCAGGTCTGTGTCTGTGTCATCCACTGTTGCCCCTTGAAGGCGCACCTCCAGGATTTCTGGGAAGCTGTCACAAAGCACAGGAGGCTAGTACACAACCAGGCAAGATGGCCCTCTTCCTCTGAGGCTTAGCGAACCCAGCACCTTCCTGAGCTGCTGCACCCAAAGCCCAGATAGTGCTTGGTCTGTCTCACCTCCCTTCAAGCTAGAAACTAAACCTGTGCCATGCTCTACCTTAGAGACTCAGGGTCTTCCAGGAAGTCCTCTGCCACCCGCTTGTACAGGGACTGCTGGCTGGGAGGCATGGGGCTGCTGGAGCGGAAGCTGTCCGTCTGCTCTCGGCTGGATGTGGAATTCAGGTCCCACCACAGCCGGGACTGGTGGAGAGTGGACAGAGATCAAAAACAGAGGCCAATATTAAGTCATGCTTGTCAAGCGCCTACTATATACATTGTAGACTGGGGGGTCCCATTTTGCAGACATTACAATGAGACCCAAGGTGGGGAGTTCCTGGCTGGTGAAGGGAAAAGCTGATGTCTCTGGCCTGTTTGGAACAGGCACTGAGAATCCCTACAGCACTCTGTGGATCCAGACCTCTGCTGGTACCCACACACTCCCAAGGACGGGCACCATCCCCAGGGTGTGTGTGTAAGACTGGTGGAAGACAGGTCAGTGAGGAAGAACTCCTGAGGCAGAGTTCCTGGAAGAAATGATGAAGAAACACAGTGGAGGATGGTATGACCAAGTCAACAACAGGGCCTGTGCTAGAAGCCCTGGGAGAGAGAGGAAGCCAGAGCAAAATGGCTACATCCGGAGTGTAGGGGAGGGCTGGACAGGAGAGCTGAGCCCACTCAGGTATTTAGAGGGGAGGCAAATTAGGAGTTCTTCCTGAGCCCCTGGGGCTCCCATTTTGGCCACAGCCCCAAAGGAAACACTGCACTTGGTCTCTGGGCAGAGGTGAGGAGCTAGGAGTGTGATTTCGACTGGACCTTGGGCTTCTGGTTGGAATATAGCATCTCCCTCCTTGAACTCAGTGAACATGTCCATATAGTCTGCCCCTCTGAAGATGCAGGGACTATGGAGGACACTGTTGTGGGGGCCTGAAACCTGCTCCAGGCGGTGGCAAGGGGCGTCCACAATGACCTGTCTCTCATCCCCATTCTGGCCCATGGTAGCCCACAACAGTGGCACGTCCATCACATCCTGAGCATCCTTAACTTGTAATGGCCACCATTAAGAGACCACACAGTCTCTGCCAAAGGTCAAAAGCTGACACCTAGGATCTCACATCGCAGGGACCATTTGAACTGCGTGGAATAGTGTTTCCTGAAATTCAGGTCCCTCCACAACCTATGAATGTGACCTGATTTGAAAGTGGGATCTTCACAGAGGAAATCTAGAAACCAGACTGGGTCAGAGTGGGCTGCAAACCACTGATGTCTTTCTGCTGTGGTTTAGATGTTCCTCAAAGACCATGTGTTGAAGGCCTGGCTGCCAGCTTGCTATTGGGTAGCAGACACTTTAGGAGGAAGCTTACAGAAGGAAGTTAGTTAGGTCACTGGGGGTGCGCCCTTGCAGGAGACATTAAGTCAGGTCCTCTTCCTCTCTGTCTTTGTCCTTCTCCCACTCCCTCCATCTCATGCTATGCTGGGAGGTTCTGCCTCACCAGGGTCTGAACCATCATGGCTATAACCTCTGAACGAACGGTTCTCCTTGAAGTTGGTAGCCACAGGGAGGCGGCTGTCTGTAACCTCAGGGAAACTGTCTGATACACCTTCTAAGCCAGCGGCTCTCAACCTATGGGTTGCAATCCCTTTGGTAAACTTTGGCTTCCAAAAATGTGAAGTAGCAACAAAAATAATGTTGTGGTTGGTGGTCACCACAACATCAGGAACTGCATTAAAGGGCCACAAACATTAAGAAGGGTGAGAAGCTCTACACGGAAATCTGGAGATGCCCACACAATGGCGGAGACTGGGTGGCTGCAGGTAAAGGATTATTGAGAAAGCAAAGCTTTTGAGAAAAGGCCCGCCACCAAAGCCACGGGAGTGTGGCACCTTAGTTTTAGGTTCCCAGCTCCTAGAACCATGAGGGAGTGATTTCCTGTTTGAAACGTTCAGTATGATCTATTCTTCTCTGTGGGAATAAGGTTCTTAGCCCCAGTGACTGTTGGGTTGAGTGCAGGGTGGTGGCTGGCGGGCAGGACAGGGCATGTACCTCTGTGGAGCTGAAGAGGCTGCAGTCGCTGTCATCTGGTGGGCACACGGCATGCATCCGCACAAGCCGCTGCTTCCCCCGGAGGCAGAGTTCCCTGGCTCCAGCTTCCTGCTTGGGCTTTCAAAGAGGCCAGATGGCTCCTCAGGTCAGGGAACTTAGTCCTGAGTACCCCCACCCCAGGCTGGTTCCTGTCTCAGCTTCTGGGTGAAATGCTGGTGTCCCTTTACTGTCAGGAGTCACTCACTAAGGAGATGTGATCCACCTGGCTTGAGAAAAATGCTATTCAGTCTTTCTAGAGAATCTAGAGACTGTATGTTGTGTGTTGCTGTTTGCTAGTTTTAAAAGCGATATACTGTGTAATGTATGTACCTAACCTTATATATGTATACATGTTACAAAGAAGCAGCTAGAGAAGAGAAGAAAATAAAATTGAACACCACCCCAAAATTACAGTTTGAAGAGATGGCTCAGTGGTTGCTTCAAGCACTTGATGCTCTTGGAGAGGACCCAGGTTCTGTTCCTGGCACCCACATGACAGCTCACAACCATCTGTATGTCCTCTTCTAGTAACCACAGGCTCCTACATGCATATGGTGCATATCCATATACTTAGGCACATACACATTCCCATGAAAATAAAATACATATGACATATGCAATTAGCATTTTGGCATCTACCCCTCCAGGTTTTTTTTCTGTGTGTGTACTCACATATACACATGCATAAAGTAGGTATATGTTCACACATACATGCTTATATAGACATGCATATTATCAAATAGTATGTGTAGATTGTATTTTATATGTGCATATATATGCATACATGTATGTATAAATCATAAGCGGGGTCTGGTGGTCCAGGCCTGTAAGTTCTGTCTCTCAGGAGACTGAGGAAGAGGATTATATGTTCAAGACAAGACTTGGAAACTTAGTATGTCCATTTCAAAAATAATTTTTCAAAAGGCTGGAGAAGGCCTGGGATATTGTTTAATAGAAGACTATTTGCCTTGCCTGAGTGTGGCACAATCACACACATGTGCATGCACACAGAAAGGGGAAAGTTCACCCCACACAAGGAAGAGGTTCTGGTTGTCTCCCATTGGACTACGGGTACTCAAGCAGTGTTGTCTACGCTGGTATGTGACCCACCCTGTCCATGGATGGAACAGGTTTTGTGACACCACTCTTGGGCACACAGATCCCTCACCACAGCGCCTGCATCACTCAGCTCCTGCAGGGGTTCTTTTTTTTTTTTAAAAAAAAAAAACTTTATTTATTTATTTGCCTTGGTGTTTGCCTGGAACTGGAACTACAGACAGTTTTTAGCTGCCATGTGGGTACTGGGAATTGAACCCGGGTCCTCTGGAAGAGCAGACGGTGCTCTTAACCACTGAGCCATCTCTCCAGCCCCTGCAGGGGTTCTATGTGAAGTGGACATATTGACAGCCTCTCTGTCACCACACAGTAAACTTGCTGGTTCCTGGACTTTCTTACCCTAAGCTTCCTTTTCTCTAACACAATGATGTCAACATGAAGAGACACAGAAGCGAGCTGCTCTACCCTGTTAGCTCAGCACTGCACAGCAGACAAGAGGCAGACAGCTGTGGAGAGCTGTGTGGGTTGTCTCCATCTCTCCCCACTAACACCTCTTGTGTCCCACTGTCACATGCAGCCCACTACCCCGCCTCTCATTCTTGGGGAGGAGCACTCACTCCTCCTGGGGACTCCGCCTGCAGCCTGCGCAGCTGGGTCCGAAGTTCGCAGACCTGCTCCGTCATCTCAAACACTCTCCTGCGCAGGGCATCCTTCTCCACCAGGCGCTGGGAAATCTCCATCTGGGCCCTGTCCCTTGCTGTGTATGCCTGTAGCCACGACAGGACAGACAGATGGGAGCAGTGAGGGGTGCTTGGGGGCTGAACAATGAACCTGGCATCCCCGTGCTGCGGACACTGACCATGAACTCATCCAGGGCGTTCCAACCACGCTCATACTGGTTATACAAGCCTACTATGTTTTAATAAAGTCCATATTTGGAAATAGCTAATCTGTGTCATGTGTCAGAACAAAGGTGGGGGAATGACAGAGGGCCTGTGTCATCGCGTTGCAGGGGAGTGAAGGAAAGAAATCCTTTGAATTCTCTCCCCTTAAGCCAGCAGCTCTTGGCATCACCCACACACCAGCAGAGGACAGTGTAGATGTAGAGTCTTCCCGATCCCAGTGCCAGAAGGGAAGACCCCTTCATTCCCGACCCCGGTCTATCCCCCAGTGCTTAGGATACCTACCTGGTCACGTTCCTTCTGCAGCTCGGCCACCTGGCCCTGTAGCATGGTCATCTTTTCTCGGTACAGCTCACAGTCCACCTGGGTCTTCCGGAACTGGAGCAGGGTCTGCTCTTTCTCCTCCCAGTACTGTGCATTGGGGACATGGTGCTCAATGGCCCTGGGGCCTCAGGCAGGAAGGGGTGAGTGGGGATGTGGAGGAAGGGATGGGGACATGGTGCTCAATGGTCCTGAGGCCTCAGGCAGGAAGGGGTGAGTGGGGATGTGGAGGAAGGGGTGGGGACATGGTGCTCAATGGTCCTGAGGCCTCAGGTGGGAAGGGGTGAGTGGGGATGTGGAGGAAGGGATGGGGACATGGCGCTCAATGGTCCTGGGGCCTTAGGCGAGAAGGGGTGAGTGGGGATGTGAGAGGAAGGGAGACGGGGCTTGGAGGGGAAGCGAGGTGAATTCACTTTTTATGCAGAAACAGGTCTGTCAACAGAGCCATAGAGCAAGTCATAGAATTTAGTCAGCAATTGTGTGTGCATGGTATGTGCAGAACTGCATGTTGTTTGATGGACCCAGATGCAGAAGCTCTCTATTTTTCCTTGTCTCACTCCTAATGTGTTGCCTTCTTTTCTCTCTACTTTCCCATGTCTAAATCCTGGGCTCTGGTGCTACTAAGCCTTTGACATGGCCTGGGCTCCTCCAGTGCTCGTCTGACCTCGAGAACTGGGATATGGTTAGCACTCAGTAAGGATCTGATGGAGGAAGAGGTGAGTGTGCCAACAAATAAATTATCTAAGCAAACCGTGTGGATGACTGAATGAACCAGTCTGTCCCACAAATGCGCCTGCCCATGATGGAGGGCACTGCAATGTCACCTGCTTCTGCTGCCTCTCTGCAGCCACAGCTCGTTCCCGCAGTGAGTGGATGCGGTTCACCAGCTCTTGTTTGCTTTCCCGGGCCTCGTCCAGGCTCTGTTCCAGAATGTCCTTCTCCACCTGGTGCAGAATGAGGTCAGTCAATCTCCCCAAGAGCCCTACCCGTGGGTACACAGACTCCCCAAGGTTGTGTGTATGTTGGACAGTGTAGCCTGATTACTACAGGTTGCTAGCCAAGGCTATAGAATGAGTTCAAGGCCAGTTAAGGCTACTTAGTTGGTGACTCAAAATAAAAAGTGAAATGAGGGTAGTGGATACATTTTGGAATGTGAATTCATAAGTGTGTATAGGGCTCTTGGTTCAACCCCCAGAAACACATGCACACACATCCCACCAGTCATAAGTGAGAAGATAGGTATTTGGTTCTAACTGGTTAAGGAGACATAGCCCCTCAAGGGATAGGTCTATAAGTCATCCAGCCTTCTCCTTCAACAGCTCTACCAGCAGAGCTTCAAGACAAAGGACAGACATTTTCACACTGCATTCTCCAGAGGAGCCTGTGAGTGACTCACAGTGTAGCTCAAGCTGCAGTGAGCTGTGTCCCATCCCCATGGGGGTATATATTTAAGGAATTTGTGTATGACTGTTCTACATGCAGTTATGTATGTCATGTGTGTAATGCCTGCAGAGGCCAAGAGGGGGCAGTAGAACACCTGGAACTGGAGTTACAGACGGCTATAAACTGCCATGTGGGTGCTGGGAAGTGAACCTAGGTCATCTGTAAGAACAAGTACTCTTAATTACTAGCCATCATCTTTCTAAACCCCCTCCCGCTAACTGTTTTTCAAGAAAGAGTTTCTCTATATAGCCTTAACTATCCTGGAGCTGGCTCAGTAGACCAGGCTAGCCTGGAACTCACAGAGATCTGCCTCCCGAGTGCTGGGATTAAAGATGTGTGCCAACACCACCCAGCAGTAACCGTTTTTAATTAAAAGGAATCAAGGGAGAAAATGGAAGCATTTGCTTCCAATGTTCCTAGCTCTTAAGCTCCAGAGAATCTATTCCTTCCAAGTCATGGTGGGCAGGACACAGGAAGTCTTATGGACAGAACAGATTTATTTTTCCAGATCCTTATAGTTTATCCAGCCTTTTATTATTTTATATTTTATTTCAGCTAAAGTATAGCCTGCCTCAGGCTCCTAAGTTTTGGGACTGCAGGCATGCACCACCACACCTAACAGATCCCATCATTTACAAGTGCCCTTTTCTATTGCAGAACAACGTGGCCTCAGTAAATTAGCACACAGGGTGAACTAATATAGGAGCAAGGTTTTTAATGCTGTCGCCATCTGGGTAATTGGGAAAGAAGTGGGCAGGAAGGAATGAGAAGGGAAATACATAACCTGACCTGGTGGTGCAGACTTATGGCGGGATACTGAGGCAGAAGGATCATGAGTTCAAGGCCTGCCTGAGACATAGAGAAGGGGTTGGCATGAGCCACTGAGCCTCACTTTAGTAAAGCCACCTGTGAAAAGTCCCACAGTCCTCAACCACCCACTGACACTAAGGACATGGCCTTTCCAGATCAGCAGGAGGCGCTGGCCTCCTGAGGAACCAAACCCTACCAGGCTGAAAGTGATGGAGCGGAGCTTTTCATTCTCCTCCTTGAGATGCTTCAGTTCCTCTCCCTCACACTCCAGGTCACTGGCCATCCTCAGGGACCTCTCCCGAGATTCCCGTTCACACGAAGACACAAGGCTTGCCCGCTGTAGCTCCTGCTTCATCAGGTAGAGCTGTGTGGGAGAAGGTGTCTCCATTAAACACTGGCCAAATGCAGCCTGTCCATCTTCCCTGCTGATGCTGATTGAGTGTGGAAGGCCTCAGCCCCAAACTTTAAAACACCATTCTCAGGTTCAGCTCCCAGGCCCTCATGGGAAGAAGAGGCATTTTAAAGCACTCATTTTATTCTTAAATACATATATGAGTGTATGTCTGTGTGTGGGCATGTGCAGAGTACAGGTGTCTTCAGCAGACAAAGGCATTAAATCCTCCTCAAGCAGGAGGGAGTTGTGTGTTGCCTAATGTAGGTTCTAGGACTTGCGCTAGGACTTGAAAAACACTGTGCACTCTGTGATCAAGCTCTGTGATGGCCTGAATGATAAATGTCACCCTTTGTCTCAGGTAGTTGAACACTTGGTCCCCAGGTGCAGGTCAGGAGGAAGTCTATCACCAGGGGCAGGCTTTGAGAGTACAGAGCCTGGGTCCACTCTCAGCCTTCTCTTTGCTTCATGTCTGTAGTGGGAGCTATGATTCCTCAGCTTCCTGCTCTGGCCACCGTGCCTCCAGAGTCCTGAACCCCCAAACTACTCAACTAGATAAAGGCAAAGTTGGATCTTCAAGACCTCCCCCTATTTTGATCTGGCATCCCCAGAAGCAAGCACCCCATAAGGTAAACCCAGGAGGTCTGCAGGCCATTGTGGAGGCTGGTTCCCAGGCTGGCTGGCATCAAGAGAAAGAGGTGTCCTGCTTGGAAACCCCCCAGCACCTGGCTTGAGTCCTCAAGTGTAGGTAGGGTACCTCCTCCTGCAGACTGTGGCAGCGTGTGGCAGCTAGCTCCTTCTCCCGAAGTGCATTGCTATAGTGCAGAGACAGGTTCAGCATCTCATCCTTCAGCTTCAGGACCTCGTGGAAGTGGGCGCTGAGCTCATGTTTCATGCGGCTGTGGTCAACCTCCATGTGGCGCAGGCCCTCTGCACGGGCCTCGGCCAAGCCCAGGCGCTCCTTCAGCTGCTGGCATCTCTGAAGCAGGATCTCCTTCTGTGCCTTCTCCTGCGCCAACTCCTCCTGCAGACTGCTGATGGCTCCAGCCAGACACTCAGTCAACTTGGATGTCTCCATGAGACCTGCAGATGGACAGTCACTCTCTACCACCTTGGCCTTCCTTACTGAGCTCCCAGGGTCCTGTACCCCTTGGCCAGACCCTTGCCAGCCTACAGGCCTACTCTGCTGGTTTCTCTGAAGGCCTCCTGCTTTTTTGAACTCCAAATTTTTGTCATGATTTGGACTGTCCTTATGGGCTTTCCCACAAGACCCTACCATTCTCATTCAGCTCCCTTATGGGCAGATTGCACTTGAAGTTAGCAATTTCCATGGGACTCCAAGGAAAACACAGCAGAGATGTAAAGAGATGAATTCACAAATGTGTCTATGGCACCAAACCAGAACAGATGGTTTATTAGCTGCTGTTCTGAGTTTACTGAGAGGTCTGTTCTTTTAATACCCAAATCTTTAACAGGAAAGGCCAGAGTTCATCACCTCCTGAACGTGACCATATGTCCCACCACTCAGGCTAAGCCTTTACTGCATGACTGCTCAACTGCAGAAGTTGGGAAGAAAGCCGCTAGGCTTCCGCTGAAGCAGCATGGAGGTCAGCCTTCTGCTACTGGAATGCATGGCTGCCCCCGAGTCTCCTCATGGGTTAGGGTCACTAAAGATAGGCCTTGAAGCAAGCTAGATCCAAGAGCTTCTTCCCCACCCTCCCCGCAATGCAGCGAGCTGGGAGAGGGCCAGGCCCAGGGCCAAGAGACCGTTGCCTGGAAAGAAGTGCTGTGGGAACAGCAGTCTGAGCCAGGTCTCACCGCTGAAGGTGCTGAGGTCGATGTCAGACTGCAGCCCAGTGACCATGGTGTAGACATCAGGGTTGTGGAGCTTGACGCTTTCCAGAAAGGCCACGGCCCCATTCTTCCCTCGAGTCTTCAGCAGATCCAGCAGGTGCCCTTAGGAGAGAGAGCTAACCTGAGCTTTGTACATCTGGGGGATGGAGCTCTCTGGGATCCCCGATGGAGGGGTGGGTGCACAAGCCTTGGCTGTTCCCCCAGTTCTGCACTCATGCATCTTTGCTCATGCACAGCAACTTGAAGAAGCAGCAAGATCCACATTAGCCGGACCCTTCCAGGGCAAAACCATGCTCTGCTATGAGCTGGGTATAAAGAGACATGCACAAAGACATAGTCTTCTCTCTCTCTCTCTCTCTCTCTCTCTGTGTGTGTGTGTGTGTGTGTGTGTGTGTGTGTGTGTGTGTGTGTGTGTGTGTGTGTAGAAAACAGCAGTCTTTTGGAGTTCCAGGGAGTGGCCCTAAAGAGCATCTCAAATACAGGACTCAAATCCTGCTTTTCTTAGCTGGAGTTGGTAGGTCAGATCAGTCTCTCCTGTACATATATTATAACATCAGTAATTTCCACCTGCTGCCTGGCTCTGTGGCTTGCTTTGCAGTGAGAATTTTGCCAACAGAAGCAATTCGTCCAACAACTTTCAGTGTTACAGTCACAGGTGAGGAAATATTAAAAGAACAAATTCCGAAGATAACTACATTGGGATGACCAGTGCCCCCCGAAGCTATGCCACCCCAAAAAGTTATGCCACCCCCTGTGCTGGTTAGTTTTTGTCCACTCAATTAACCAGGATCAGTGGAAGAGGGATTCCCCTTGGAGGGATGTCTCCCTCAGACTGGCCTGTATGCAAGCCCATGGGACAGTTTCTTGATTAATGATGGATGTAGAGGGACCTAGAGCATTGGGGATGGTGCTGCCTCTAGGCAGGTGGTCCTGGGATATACAAGACAGAGCGAACCATGAGAAGGAAGCCAGTGAGTGCCATTCCTCCATGGCCTTTGCTTTAGTGCCTGCCCCGACTTCCTCAAGGATAGATTGTGGTTGGGAAGCATAAGGCAAACAAACCGTTTCCTTTACGAGTTGCTCTTGGCTGTGGTGTTTATCACAGCAGCAGAGGGCTAATTAGGATGGTTCCTATGTGAATTCTTCCTTTGAACAAAGGATCTTTGCCGATATAATGAAGAGAAAGATCTCAAGGTAAGACTATCCCAAGGCTGGGGAGCAGCTCAGCTGGTAGCATGTTTGCACAGTACGAATACTGATACACACCTGTCATCCTAACAGCAGAGATAGACGCATTGAAATTCAGTCATCCTCAGCTACAGAGCAAGTTCAAGGATACATGAGACAGTGTTTCAGTCAAAAATTAATTTTAAAAATTAAATCACAGTGAAAATAACGTGGGCCATATTCCAATTATAAGTATTCTTACAAGAAAGAGAAGAGGACACAGAAAAGGGGCCTATGAAGGCCTAGAGTGATGGAATCATACGCCCAAAGTTTCTTGGAGCCACCTAAAGCTGAGAGGCAAGAAGAGTCTCCACAGAGCCTACAGTGAGCCCATGGTCCCGCCTATGCAATATGCAAGAGTTCTGGGCTGCAGAGCTGAGAGCATGCATCCCTATGTGGCTTCTTCCCCTTGGTGGTAGAGATGGAGGTCAGGGCCTTGTATGTGTGAGATAAGTGCTCTATCACTGAGCTACACCCCAATCCCACCATTGTCTTTTTAAAAATATTTTTTATGTGCTTTTGTGTTTTGCCTGCATGTATAACTGTGTCAGGGTGCCAGATCTTGGAATTACAGACAGTTGTTAGCTGCCATGTGGATGCTGGAAATCGAACCCAAGTCTTCCAGAAGAACATTCAGTGCTCTTAACCACTGATCCATCTCTCTAGCCCCCAATCCTTCCGTTGTCTTTTTATTATGCATATAGTACACAGAAGAGGGCACCAGATGTCATTATAAATGACAGTGATCCACCATGTGGCTGCTGGGAATTGAACTCAGGACCTCCGGAAGAACAGTCAGTACTCCCAACCCCTGAGCCATCTCTCCAGCCCCCCACCATTGTCTTTTTAAATGACATTGTTTATAGCTAGTTGCTGGGACTTTGTTAGGGGACTAACTCAGTGTCCCAAAAGTTGGGATCCTTGGTCCCCTTGATGCTTTTATTGTGGAGGTTGTCATGAGATAGGGTCTCACATAGCCCAGGCTGCCTAGGATGTGTTGATACAGAGCTGAAGGTGGCCTTAAACTTCTGATCTTTTTTTTTTTTAAAAAAAAAAAAAAAAACTTTTATTTATTTATTTGTCTTGGTGTTTGCCTGGAACTGGAACTACAGACAGTTGTTAGATGCCATGTGGGTGCTGGGAATTGAACCCGGGTCCTCTGGAAGAGCAGACAGTGGTCTTAACCAATGAGCCATCTCTCCAGCCCCCTAAATTTCTGATCTTTATGGCCCCATCAGGCACACATCACAGTGCTTGGCTTATGTGGCTCTGGGATCTAGCCAGTTATTTGTGTATGCTGGCAAAGTTTCTACCAACAGACACCCCCATTCCCTTTCGATAGGGCCTCACACTATAATCCAGACTTGCCTTGAACTTGTAGTAATCCCCCTGCCTCAGTCACTTGGAATGTTACGATGACAGGCATGAGCCACCATAGCTACAGCATCAGCTGTTTAACTGCTGGGCAGGAAGAGTCCGGCTGTGACCCAGGTGACTGGGAGAGGCTGACAGTCATGCACTCACCAACTCTCATGGCGCTGTTGGTGAAGCGGGAGCTGTGGAGGACCTCCTCCTCATCCAGCTGGCCCAGTACCTTGGCCTGGCGCAGGTAGGGGGTGAGGCGGCTGGGGCTGATGCTCTGCACAATCTTGCAGCGGTGACTCTCTAGCATGTCCCAGAGCATCTCCTCATCCAGAGAGGTCAGCGTGGAATCCACGCGGCACAGTTCTGCCATACCTGGACTCTGAAAGGAAGGGGCAGATACATTCAAAGACTGGGCTTGGGAGGCTAAAGAGTTCTCTGCTCCAATCCTCTTGGCCCCACACCACTGATATAGAAGCAACACCCTGCTTAGAGATTCAGAGGAACACCCTGAATCAACACTAGGCTTACTTCCTACCCCCCCCCAATCCCCATTGCAGGCAGGTTTCATCTGGTGTCTGTAAACGACATTTGCTGTTAACTGTTCATGGCCCAACGACTCATTAACCCAAGAAGATGGTAGTGAAAATCAGGTTGGGGGCTGAGAACACAAAACAGTATTTATCCAGCATTGCTGAGGTTCTGGGTGCTAGGTTCTATCCTTAATAACACATACACACACACACACACACACACACACACACACACACACACACACGGAGGGGAGAAAAGAAAGTAAAATTGAGGTACTGTGTCCTGGAGTAAACTTTAGAGCCTGGATGCTGTGTCTGGCAGCTGGCAATGTTAGTGCTGTTCTAAGGACAAGAGGGGGAACAGGGCTGGGAGAGCACCCACCAGAGCTGAACTGCTAGTTAGGAACCAGGGCGTGGACCAAGGTGGATACATAAGATGCAAGGTGCATTATAGCCTGGATCTTGTTAGACAAAGAAACAATGGGGCTGGAGAGATGACTCAGCGGTTAAGAGCACCGTCTGCTCTTCCAGAGGACCCGGGTTCGATTCCCAGCACCCACATGGCAGCTAACAACTGTCTGTAGTTCCAGTTCCAGGCAAAC
This sequence comes from Sigmodon hispidus, assembly GCA_004025045.1. Classification (NCBI taxonomy): domain Eukaryota; kingdom Metazoa; phylum Chordata; class Mammalia; order Rodentia; family Cricetidae; genus Sigmodon; species Sigmodon hispidus. The sequence goes on along the minus strand of PVIH01018409.1, from coordinate 10,682 downwards.
ACCAAGGCAAATAAATAAATAAATAAAAAGTGTTAAAAAAAAAAAAAGAAACAAAAACACCAGCTTTCACACCGATCGAGAGGGGCCGGGAAGGATTCCCCACTACATAGCTCCCAACCTTTAGCCATTTTATAATGACAGCTACAGTGTCTGCCCGTGCCAACTTCTGCCTCTGTGGAAGATCAAGTCACATTGCACCATCCACTTAAAGCAGCTGCCCCAGAGAGGCTCATGTGGGTGGTCACTGGACCACTCGAGATTTCCACATCACACACACAGCCCTGCCAACATCTTTGTGCATCTCTGAGCATAGGTAGTATCAGTCTCAAGACCACAAATTCCCATGGTTTGATTGTTTTCATTTGTCCTAATGAGCTGGGCCACTTGGTGTTGAATATCTCATGAAGAGGTCTGAGCTCTGAAGGTGCCCAGAAACCATAGCAAGCCAACCTTATGTTTATAACAACAGAAAGTGAAGGCTGGAGCACCCTGTCCCCATGAGTGGCACCCAGTCCACCTGGACAACTCATCTTGATCATCTCCTCGAGTATATTTAGAACTATCAAAAGAAAAAAAATCCCTGTGCATGTCTGTAAGGTGTTTTCAGAGAGGTCTGAGGAGTGAAGACTGGCCCTAAATGTGGGTGGCACCATGCCTGAGATCCCAGTGAAGAGGAGGAAACCAGCTGGATGGCAGCATGCTCTCTCTCTGCTTCCTGTCTGCGCATACAGTGTGAACAGCTCCTCCCGTCATGCCTCCCACACCAGGACAGACTGTTCCCCAAAACCATGAACCCAAAGAACAGGTTTCTTCACAGCAACAAAAGAAACAACTTAAAAAACAAACAAACAAAACCATGCCAGGATTCCAGGTTCCAGTAAGTTACTCACTAGAGGTGCCCAGAGTTGCTTCTGCAGGCCTCCTTGAGGTTGGCTGGAATGTGCTGTCCTCGTTGGAGAGCTGCCAATGATTCTTTCTCCACAGGCTGTAATGGGGCAGGGCCTGGCAGGAAGGGCCGTGAAGTTACTTTAAACCATGTGACCTGCTCCAAAACTCAAAGTCTGAGACCGAAGACTAAAGGCGAGTGGGAAGAGAACAATAAAAAATGAATGAGCTCATTCCAGAAACTGCTCCAGACACCTTTGACCTGTGACTTTCTAAGTGATTTAGAGGAAGCAAATCTGGATGAAATCTGACTTAGAACCCCAGAACACTAGCAGATGCCTTTGCTATCCAGTGTTCACAGGCTAGTCAGCGACCAGCCTCCATGAATACCCTTCCCTAGAACTTCCTCATGAAGAGAGAACTCTGGAGAGCAGGTGGGCAGGCCATGGCCAGCACATGAGAGTCACATGGGGGAGCACAGAGCAGTGCGCCCCACCAGCTCACTCCTGGTCTCCTGTTGACAGCTGACCCCAAGGCATCCTAAGTCACATCCCCACAGGACTGCAAATGTGAGCTTGTAGGAAGTAGGTTTTCACAGATGGAGTCGATGAGCTCACCAGAGTGACTGGTGTCACTTCAAGAAATTGAAGTGGGGGGGCACTTGGGGTGCCAAACCAAACCTCCAGGGAGAGTTCTGGCAATACAGAGATTTAGAATGGCATGGGGCAGACATTCTTGGAGTGACCCTAGACACGTCTGGAGGGTAGAAGATGGAGCACCTGCAGCTGGAAGCCACTGTCTTTGTACCATAGTAGACACAGGGCTAGGAGGTCTAGAGATACCCAGGCCCTGGGGTGTCTGGCCCTTTGTCTGAATGGTAGTCATGGACACATCCCAAGGGGCTCTGATGGATCCAGCATTTTGAGTGTTTACCTCCATATCAGAACAGGGTCAATTATAAACTGCAGAGCCTGGTGGAGAGTAAAAAATAAACCCTTTAATAAACCTTTAATCCCAGCACTCAGGAGGCAGAGGCAGGTAGATCTCTGTGAGTTCAAGACCAGGCTAGCCTACACATAGCAAGTTCCAGGCCAGTCATGAGTAACATAGTGAAACCTTGTTTTTTGTTTTATTAAAGTGAATACATTACATTAGAAAGAAAGAAATGAGCTCAAGTCAGAATGCACCTCAGTTGGCAGAGTGCTGCCCTCCTGTGCAACAATACACTAAGCCCTGGGTTCAATTCCCAGCATACACCAGGTGGGGTGGTACTTGCTTGTGGTGCCAGCATCTGAGTGGTATAAGAGATGAATAAAGTGTCAAAGTCATTAGCTACATAGCAAGTTCAAGGCCAGCCTGGGCTACATGAGACCCTGTCTCAAAATTTAGTTAAAATTTTAATATAAGAAAGAAAATCAGAATTTGTAGCAGTGACAGCTGAGCAACAACCCCAGCACAGGGCTAGGAACCAAGTATACCTGGAGCCAGCCACAATCTGGTCAGCTAGGGGAGTCTGCCTCCAGGATGCCATGCTCCATCTGATGATGTGCCAATTTGGATATGGAAATTGACGGTAGGGTGTGTGCATGTGTTTGTGAAGATACCAAAGCCACTGAATTGCACAGCAGAATGGGTGAACACATATGAAAAATGGTCAGTAAAGCTGCTTATTAAAAAGAAGAAAGAGGCAGTCATGGAGCATGCCTTTAATCCCAGCACTCAGGTGGACTTCTGTGAGTTTGAGGCCAGCCTGATCTACAAAGAGAGTTCCAGGACGTTCAGAGCTACACAGAGAAACCCTGTCTTGAAAAACCAAAAAGAAGAAAAGAAAGGAAAGAAAGAAGGAAGGAAGGGAGGGAGGGAGGAAGAAAGGAAGGAAGGGGGAAATAGGTAGGTACATGAATACAGGCAGGACAGACAGACAGATATAGGGATGATAGAACTACTGGAGACCCATGCTAATCCTACACTGGTCTCCAGGCCCTGACATAGTCGAGAAAGAGGGTGAGGCTTGAGCCCCATCCTGTGCTGGCCTGTCCTATCAATCTGAAGCTGTCTTCTGTGTATGGGACACCCCCCCATTCTGTTCCCCGTCCCCTCCTCCTGCCCTCCTGCCATCTTTCCCTTCTTTTCCCAGGCAGGGTCATCATCAGTCTGTCACTTGATTCCTCGGAGCCCCGCCCAAGCCTGCTTCCTCCTGTGCCAGTCCCTGACCTCTGTGTGTCGGTCCTCAGGACACTGGGCACCTGACTGGTGACCTCCCGGAATACCTGCACTGTGCCTGGGGTTCCCCTTACCCATTCCTAGATGCCGGGAGCGTGAGTGAGCGCAGCTAGCACACATGTTCGTGACACATACAACATGTGAGACAGGGACAAACGGTGGCAGGATCTCTGGGATCGTGCCAAAATGAACCCCAAATAGCTTTCAGTCATTTAACGGGGTGGAGGCCAGGGCAGACGGCTCAGCAGGAAAGGCAAGCAAAGGCAGTTGCCGCTAAGCTTGATAGCCTGAGTTCGAGTCCTGGGACCGACAGGGTGGGATGAGAGAACTGGACTCCAGGTTGTCCGCTGTCCTCCACACTACTTACTAAATAAGTAAATGCATAAATGAAAACATTAAGGTTAAAAGAAGAAAAAAACAGCCACAAAATCAGAAAAAGGGAACCAGCCTGGGAAAAGGCATTAGGAGTGGCCAGCAGCCCTGAAACCAGCCCAGAGCACTTCAGCGCCAGGAGGAGAGGGTCCCAGGGTGAGAGTCGGGTTGCCACGCTCCTGCTCCGTGCCCACCCAACAGCGGGTCATATCTGCAGAGCACACCTCACGGCTCCCTGCACCTCCTCCAGAGTCACCACCCAGGGAGACATTTCCTTTTCAGATTTTTGTCTCAGCTCTGAGAGAAGGGATTCTCCCTCACATGTGCTGCTGTTGTGGAGGATGACAGCATACCTGAGAACAACCAAGTCTGGCCAAGGTCGAGAAGGTTCTGGGAAAGTCACAAGAATGGAGATGGCTGCCCAGGACTCTCTGTCAGGAAGATAGCAGTGTTGGGACAGGATTCCTCCCTAACCAAGTCTGGCTAAGGTCGAGAAGGTTCTGGGAAAGTCACAAGAATGGAGATGGCTGCCCAGGACTCTCAGTCAGGAAGATAGCAGTGTTGGGACAGGATTCCTCCCTAACCAAGTCTGGCTAAGGTCGAGAAGGTTCTGGGAAAGTCACAAGAATGGAGATGGTTGCCCAGGACTCTCTGTCAGGAAGATAGCAGTGTTGGGACAGGATTCCTCCCTTCCCACACAGTACAGAGATGTAGAGTGTATTTCCCTTGGTCCACAGACATCCACCCAAACAAACACAGAGCTTGCCGCCACCTGAGCTGCAAGGTAGACATTGTAGGTGCCCCTGGACTGTGACCTCTCAGTTAACAGCCCTGCAATTAAATTGGCACCAAATGATCCCTAAAACAAGAGCTCGTGGGATATTAATTTATTTGTGAAAACCACGTTGTGTTGTTCGCCCATACATTATTACATCAGGACTCAGGATGCCAGCAGATGCCAACAACCACACTCTAGCCTGCAGTTGAAACTCAGGTGCTCCAGACTCCTGGGTCTGCAGGAGGTCCTGAGGTCCATGGCTGGAGGAAAAGGATGCTGATGTCTGTGAGGATTTCTGGAACCTTTCAAGACTGGGTCCCTGTGGCCACAGTGACTCTGGGAGTGTTCCTACCTTCTCTTCCCTGGTAGGTGAACTACCCTTGAGCTGACCCTGCCACTGTTGGGGTGAACGGAAAAGTCACTCCAAGCTCCTGTTCTCTCCCAGACCCTGGAGCTTCACAGCTAGTCCAGGATGAAGGTATAAGCGGGCTCAGCCAAGCAGTCCCTCAAGGCCACTCTGGCGGCCTGCTATTGATCAGCGTATGGTCATTCATACAGCTAGAAAGCAAGGCAGTTTGCCAGGCAGGGGTGCATGGTTGCAGAACTTGGGTGGTGGAAGCTGGAGAGGTAGGAATTATAGGCTAGCCTGGGCTACAGAGCAAGTCTGTACCAACCTGGGTTACACAAATACCCATCACAAAACAAAAATGAAACATACGAAAAACCAAATCAGTAAATCATTGCTTAGGACTGGGGAGCAGCTCCAACACACACACACACATACATAGTGCATGAGCTGGGTGTGGTCCCAGATGCTGGGAAAACCCCATGAGTTTGAGCGTTGGAGGCCAGCCTGGGCAGCAAAGCAAGTTGTCATCTCAGAAAACAAACAGAAAGCAGGACTGTGTTTAGAATCCAGCTCTAGGTCAGACAGTGGTGAGTTCTACTGGGAAAGAAACTTGCAGACTGAGCTTTCCGGAATCTTCTCACCCTGCCCAACACTAGAGAAGCCTTGCTGCATCTTCCTCCTCCTCCTCCTCCTCCTCTGCCTCCTAGGAGACCCTTCCCTGTCAGCCTTCTCAGACCCCAGGCCTCAGATTCCTGTTTTGTCTAGGAGGAGAAAAAACACTCTTCTTTTCTCTCTCCTCCTCCTTTATTCCCTCCCTCTCTCTCACACACACACTCTCTCATGCACATACACACAATAACGCACACACTATCTCTCTTAGGAACACACATCACTACACACACAATCTCTCTCACATATTCACAAACACAAGTGTGCACACTCTCAAGCACACACACACACACACACACACACCAGGCTGATGGGAGGTTAGAACAGGTGGCTGACAATTATGGTGGCCAGCAGAGGGTCACTAAGCATGAAAGGGAGAATGCTCCTCTGTATCATTCTGCTCACATCCACCCTCTCAGTCCCAGGAATAGTGGTGGGAATCATGCCACTGATAACAGGCCTAGCTCATTGTAACCCTGTTTCCAGATGCCTGCTTTTCCCTTCATTCAATCCCAGTGCCCAGGAGGTGTGACAATAAATCCCAGTATGCATTCGACCTGTCCAGTCCCATAGCTCTATGACAGAATTCAGCAGCCAGAGAATGTTCCAGCACTTTAATCAAGCATAGTGAGACTGGCTGTTCCCTTCATTTGCCCACAGACCAGGCACCACCTCCACTCCTGAGGGAGATGATGACCCCTCTTGCCTCAGAATACCTGGAGTCTTGTCCTGACCTGTCCATTGTCCTGATCCGTCCACGGTCCCTTTGGCATACTGACTGGATCTGGTAGACAGACTGGGCATTAGCTGTCCTCTCCTGTAGCAGCGATGGTCAGAGGCTCAGTCTTAGGCTGGGCTGGGCAGGTTTAATGGGCACAGACATCTGGGCTCAGCCACAGGAGCAGGGCCTTATATACAGAGCTTATGAACACAGGGGAAGGGCCAGCACATTCCCTCCTGTGTCTGATTGGCTGATGTAAGAGTCAGCATCACCCACTGAGAAATGCCAGGCATCTGGTCCCCACACCTAACGCAGTGACTGAGGGTGTGGTGGAGGCCAGGAGAATCCTTCCTCATCTGTGTGTGATCAGCTCAGTCCATCAGTCTCTACTTTTGGAAAGAACCTAGGAAGGCTAAATGATCGGAGGCCTTCCTCGTCCTGTAGTCAATTATAGGAGTTACATAAGCAACTCCAACAGCCCCATAAAAGGTCAACACTTCCTAAGTGGACTTAGGCCATGACAGAGTCCTTGGTACACTTCCCTAGAGTCCTCCACTGCACAGCGGCTCCCAGGCCCCACTGCCAACATTCAGCACAACAGCCAGTGACACCAGCGAGAGCTTCAGTGGGACGGAGGCCACTGTCTTTGGTGTGAAGGCACCAGGTCCTCAGTGCCCAGTCTACAGTACTTATGGGTACCTGCTGGCGACACACACTCTCACCTTCTCTAGGTGTCCTGGCCTCCTTCCAAGTCTGTGGCTCTAGGTCCAGTTCCTACTCCAGCTTTTACACCTGCTGTTCCTGCTGCCAAAAAGTTCCCCTTGGCTCCTTCGGATGCCACCCAAGGCCCAGCTTCCCATAAAAAGGCCCTTCCAGGCCTTTCTATTTTAGACTGCAGACTTCTCATCCGGGCCCTCCCTTCCCCGCGGCCTGTTTCATTTCTCTCTGTTGGACTTGTCTGCCCCATCTATTCTGCAGTCTGGGTTTTTGCCTCCCCTATGGCATGTGACAATTCTTGTCTTTCTCGTTCTCCGTTCAGCTCCGCCCCTAGGTCTGTTGCATAAATGAATGAATGAATAAAACCATGTCCAGCTCTCAGGTTTTGATCAGAGTGGAAGGCTTTTTTAGTCCCTTGTCTGAATGGGAGAACCTTAGGAATTTTCATCCAGAAAGATGAAAAGCAGTCTCCTAGGTCACAGGCTAGTCCCCCTGGTAAGAAGGCCACAGCCACTCTGCCCGGTCACAAGTCCAAACAGAGTAAGAGCATTGCCACCGCTAGGGCAGGTTGTTGAGCCCCCTGGCCTCAGGCTTCTCACATCTACACCTAAAATGTCCCTGCCTAGTGGTAGGAAGACTCATCTCACCAAGGCCCATGCATAGAAAGCTCTAGATAGTTCTAGAAAAGCAAAGAAATGCTGTCATACTAAATGAAAGAGGAAGCCACTAAGTCTCTGCCCTAAAACAGAGAGGTCAGGTGTGATGGCATGTGCCTGTGGTGCCAGCACTCGAGAGGCTGAGTCGGGATGGTGTGAGTTCCAGACCATCTGGAGCTGGGATGGGGAAGGGCTCTCACGCATGCACAGCCAAGAGCGCCTAGTATGATGCTGCAGCCTGTAATCCTGGTACTCAGGAGGCAGAAGCAGAAGGATCATTCAAAGTTTAAGCTTCCTACTGAGTTCTTGGCCAGCCAGAGCTGTACATAAAGACCTCTCTCAAAATAACAACAGTAAAAGTCTCAAAGAAAGACAGAAAGGGAAACATCCGACTTCTTTAGACTCAAGAGACAGAGCAGAAGGGAGGGAAGAATTGTGTCTTATGAACCATGGTGCCCTCCAGAGCACCCTGCTGGTGGCTCAAGATTGCAACTTCCAGGAATGTGGGTGGGGCTGGCTGAGAGCAGCTGGCACCTAGACTGCAAGGCCTATAGTGCTGGATGGACAAAAGCTGACCCAGGCCAGCCAGCGGGCAATTTTGGGCAACACTGCATTTGCTGGTGATGTTCTGGAGGTCGGGGAGGCTCTGGTACGCTTTGGGATCACAGATCACGGTAACAGGAGTGGAGATGGAGGAGCTGGACAAGCTGAAGGTCCTGGGAGAGGACAAATCAGACTCACCAGGGCCTCAAAACAGCAGGGCACACAGAAGAGCATCCAGGAAGGGTGACACTGGGGACTGGTGTGTCACCAACCCTGAGAGCCGAGCCTTTTCTTGGTCATCACTCAGGGGCAGGAGGATTCCAGGACTTCTTCCAACACATTATCAACAGTTTCTCAACATTCATCTGAAGGCCTGAGCAGAGGCACCTGACTCCCTGTCCCCCGCTGGGTTCCAGTGGAGGGAATGTGCCAAGGCAGGGCAGGGCAGGGCAGGAAGCCATCATTTCCATAGAGCAGGTAGAACAGGTCACTCTCTGATGCTCCTCAGCACTGCCAACTGAAGCTCCAAGTGGGTGCTTGAGAACCATCCACCCAAGCAACCAGCTCGTTTGTCTACTGATTTTAAGAAAGTACACACCTTTAGTCCCAGCACTGGGGAGGCAAAGAGAGGAGGATCTCTGTGAGGCCAGCCTGGTCTACAGAGCAAGTTCCCACACAGACAGGGCTTTTACCCAGAGAAACTTGTCTCAAAAAAAAACAAAATAAATAATAATAATAATCAAACAACCTGACCAAAAAATGGTGAAATTCACACCATATGAAATGAGTGGGCTAAAGTGGAGAACTCAGTGGCATTTTCACACTTACAGTGTCAACTTCCTGAATTGGAATAAGAAAAGTTTATACTCTGTGCCATTCACCACTGTTGGCATGCACGAGAACCCTTCCCTGATGGTCTGTAACTCACATCCTCCCGACTCAGCCTCCTGAGTGCTTGAACCACAGGCACATGCCATCACACCTGACCTCTGTTTTAGGGCAGAGACTTAGTGGCTTCCTCTTTCATTTGGTATGGCAGCATTTCTGTGGCCTTCTTACCAGGGGACTAGCCTGTGACCCAGGAGACGGCTTTTCATCTTTCTGGATGAAAATTCCCAAGGTTCTCCCACTCAGAGAACTAAAAACAGCTTTCCACCATGACCAGCATTTACATCAGTGGGAACCAAGTGCCCAAGAAAGCTTTATTGTTTGCCCAGGCAATATTCGCACAGCTGTTCTAAGCTGGCTCCACAACCTTTTCCTCACCCCACTACCACAAAGGGAAACCCTGTGCCACAGCTCCTGCTGCACCCCCACACAAGCACAAATCTTCCATCTCATGACTTCAATAATCTCTGTAATCTCCAAAGCCTCACCCAACCCTACCAACGATGAGCACTGTAAACTTCCATCTAAAATTTCCACGGTATCAGACAGCTGCCACCACCTCAGCATCTCTTTTGCATCTCCCCAGGCAGCCAAGTCACCTTTCCAACTCAAGTATCTGAACTCATCATCTCTTGGCCCCACCCCATCCGGAAGGGGCTGCGTGATAGACTAGCTGGGTGAGATTTGACTGTGGTCTGTTTCTCTCTCTGATATTCCAGCTTTTCTTGGTTCTGAGTTTCATTAATACAACCAGAATTCATGCGGCAGTCAGCCTCTGCAGTAATGATGGTTGTGGATATGGGCTCCTAAGCAAACCACACTTTAGCATTGCCCCATCTCCCGACTGCTCCATGTGAGCTTACCATGTTCAGCTGGCCCACGGCTAGTCTATATTCCTCTTGCTTTCCCAGGCTGTGAACAGTGAGCAGGCTGGCAATTGTTTCACTATGCTAAGGAAAACGAGAAGCTAAGTAGATATACCCCTGCCTGTAATGATATATTGTGCATCAAAGATTGCCTGAAGAACAGAGGACAGAGCCACCACCAGAGTTATTGACAGAGGTCAGACAGTGGTGACATACACCTTTAAATTTAGCACTTGGGAAGCAGAGGCAGAGATCCATCTAAATCTCTGTGAGTTCAAGGCCACACTGGGCTACAGGAGATTAATCCATTCCAGGAGCGAAACAGAACTAGGTGGTGGTGGCACACATCTTTAATTCCAGCACTTGAGATCCCATGCCTCTGCTCCCATAGCTGGGAAGAGCATACCTTTAATCCCAGCACCAGGAACGTTGAAACAGGACGCGTTATGGCTGAGCAGAAAAAAGAATGTAAGGCAGAGGGAAACATGGATTAAGTCCTTCCATCTCTGCCTGCACCGCCTTCACTTCCCATATTCAGTCTGAGGATCTGTGGACAGACAGGATCTTCCCCCTTTGGCTGAGGGGTTGACCAGGTGAGAAGTGGCTGTGGCTTGTTCCTCTGTCTCTCTGATCTTTCAGCATTTGCCCCAATATCTGGTTCCAGGTTTTTATTTTAAGATCAATTAGGATCTGTGCAATACCCCTCCTTAAACTAAGCACATCCCCCAAACCAAATGGGTGGGCAATGTGGTACAAAGGAGAAAACATGCTGAGACCAAGAGAAATGAGCCTAGCCACCTTTGTCAGCAGGAGGCTGCTATACCCAAAGCTCGACCCCACAGAGAGAACACTAGAGACAGGGATGTCTAGAATGCAACAGCAAGGTTTATTGGCAGCGCAATAAGAGCTAGGCAGGGAGCTTACTCCAAGCTTCTGTGGTAACAGAGCAAGGAGGAGCTGCTGTCCTTGGCTACAAGGGGTTCTTTTTTTTTTTTTTTTTTTTTTTTTTTTTTTT